>OX101786.1:15909890-16142720 GCA_944452715.1 Ophion slaviceki | reverse complement strand
ATTGGGGTCAAATTGACCCAGCGTGTCAAAATTGTAGGAAGGGTCAAAATAAACTTTTTATAAATATGCTTAAACTGAAAATTTAAATTTGCAATAGTTAGTAAAAAAATCAGTGTAAATTAATTAGAGACTTTTTTTAAACATTGGGGTTTACGTAATGTTGAGTATGGGGACGGTATGCTACTGCGAGGACAGTCCCTGCATGTCTTCTCGGACACCTTTCCCCATGAATACGTCGTTGTGTGTGCGAGTGTCTCGATATGCATACATCGATATGCATACAGTATATAGGTACGTGAGTTTCAGTTGATTCGAAGCTTAATGGATTCGTGACAGGTATGTGTCTCATCTCCTGCAGAGACACATACAACTGTCACAGATAGCCTCGGACTTTATTGTACATCCGATCACTAAAAAAAAGACGAATAGTGGTAGCTTCCGTTATTTCGATCGTGGCTCAGAGGCATTCGTGTTAATGTTTTGTTTTTTTTTTATCATTCTGAGCAACGCGTCCGATCCAGAGAGGGATAGGCAACTCCCATAGTGATGTCTGCTTCGTAGCGGAATTGTCGAGCGCGTGATTTCGTTTTCGTGACGGTTGCAGGTAATCAAGATTTTTATCGATTGTTAGATCGGGAAGAAAAATGAGAAAAATGGACAGGGCTCGATGGAAAAATGGCTAACGATAAAAAAATTATAATCGAAGATGAAAAAATCAATAAATCGTAATACATTTTTTTTAATCATTGAAAAGTTAAAAAATAACACTAAAACTATGGAAAAAATCGAGTTATGGTATTTCGTGTTTTGAGTTTGATGGGAAAAAATGATAGGGCTTAATGCAAAGATGGCTGAAGTTTAAGAAAAATGATAATCAAAAATCAAAAAATAATAATCGAAAAATCAATAGTCATCAAATATAATTAAAAAATAAAAAAATAAGAAAAGTTTTGAGCAATGTTATTTTGCGTTTGATTATGTTGATTCAGCGATCAATCGAAAGACACTGTATCGCCATTGATAGTGAGGAATGATTCGTTAGGGCAGGTTTACGCCTCGATTCACATAATGTATTTGTGTGTGTGAGTATCTGGTCAAAAGTATCGGAGCTCCGGCTCGGCGCCTTGGGGGAACCGTTCGAGGATGCCGAAGCTCCAGAAGTTTATTCTTATCGGGACTTGGGTGTCTCTACAGAGTCGCTAGAATCGCTTATCCCCCAGCTGCAGCGAAACTTTAACGATTTTCAGAGACGGGGCGGACTCACCGATGTACGTAATTCGGAGCCCGAGATAAATTATACCTCGGATCCAATCAATTTTACGCCGCGAACGCTTTATCTCCCTCGCGGGTCCTCGTACCGCAATGTGACTCTCGCTCAGTGCAAATTAATCTGTTCGCAGACAACGTCCATTTCTGTGACCCTGTTGGGCTCGCGAGTCTAGATTTTGTGCTGTTCCTCCCGGAAAATTTAACAGGAACAAAAAAAAATTTAGCGAACGGATTCACCACGTCGAGGTTTTACAGATGAATAATTTTTAATTTTTAATTAATTCGAATATTTCGCTGGAGGAAAAATAAATAAAATTCGGAGGAACTGTGGGAAAATTGGAAACTATTATAAACACGTATTTTTTTTATCGACGGAAAAACGGTTTTGAGGGGGAAAACCACCCCTCAAAGAAATGCGTGTCTAAAGGTGATTTTTAAATTTCACCAACAAGCTGTCCACTGATTTGAGTGAAACAAAAACTAAATTTCCTTTGATATAAAGCGACGAAAAATCCGCTGTAAAAGGATTGAACAAAAATTAAATTATGGGGTAAAACGCCTTTTTTGAGGGGTGGTTGTTCCCCTCAAACCCGTTTTTCCGTCGGTAAAAATAAATACGTTTCCAATAGTATTCAATGCTTTATCCCATATATGAGTTCCAACAAAATGAAAGACGGACACTTAAGGCCGTAGGCCACTCTAGAGACCGAAAAATAGGCTTTTTGGGGATTGTTTAGGCAAATTTTTGAAAAATTTCGTCAGATAATTGTTAATAACAAATTAATTATGCAATATAAAAAAAAATCCTACGTAATTCCATAGGCAATGTATTTTTCAAGATATATTCAACCTTTCAAGTGAATCGGTTGAACATTGTCTGAGTTATGTTTCCGGCCAACTTAAAAAATACAGTTTTAAGATAAACGCTGCACAACCGCCATTTTAAAATTAATCGCTTAAAAAAATTATTGTATACAGTCACTGATATGTATGATAAACACCCTTTTTTGTAATCTCGATTTATTTTGTAGTTTTTTCTGAAAAAAGACCGGAAAAGCCTATTTTTTCAGTCTCTAGAGTGGCCTAACCCCTTAAGTGATGTTCCTCGTAAGAAAAACACGATTGTAATTTTCAAAGTCCTTGTCAAAAAAATATTGCGCATTTTTATGATGAGCACTTCCCAGAAAAAATCGAGCGCTAAGAAAGAAAATCGAAATTGTATTTTCCGTTCCGCCGAATGAAGATAATTAAATTCTGAATTCGCAACTTTCCTGGACATTTTTTTTATGCATCCTGTCATCGTGATGAACATTTATCGAAGATGCATTTTCTAGTAAATAAATGAAATTTAATTCCATTTAAAAAAGTGTTTTCACAGTTTTTTCGTATTCGAAATATAATTATTTTAATTCTGCTGATCTCAAAAACGAAATGTTGATTATTTTTTTTTCGAACGCTATATTTTTTCTGGCCAATACGACTCAACATCATAATCAGTCGGTCAATAGATGACAGTGGAATGATCCCGAGAATGCCACTCGTAATGTTATTGAAAAAACACAATAAAAAATATGCACTAGTAATGAATATCCATTCGTTTGAACGTCAATTCAATTATTTCAGACGAATGTAGAAATATTATAAAAAATATGCATTGGTCATAAGTATGCATCCATTTAAAAGAGAGGATCGAATATGGTGACGGAGCCAAAAGGAATGCGCGGCGAAACGGTGGGGCCGGGTTGAAATTCCGACCTTTGAATGATCAGAACCCTCAAAACTCCGAAAGAATACTACCCCGGAAGATCCAAACTCCGAAAGAATTTTACCCGAAAGACCAAAACTCCGAAGATCTGAACGGGGCCGGGTTGAAATTCCGAACGTTGAATGATCGGAAGGCTCAAAACTACGAAAATATACCACCCCGAAAGATCTCCTCGAAAAACTCCGAAAGAATTTCACACGAAAGACCAAAGCTCCGAAAATCTGAACACCGTCAAAATAGTTCGTCTATGGAAGGTTTTAAAGTTTCCAAATTTTCAATAAATCGAAGAATTATTTGAAGAATTTTTTTATTAATAAATGATTTTACGTCAATTTTGAAATTTGTCTAGACAATGTTATACGTTGTACATAATTTACAGTCAATCGTAAACTTTCGCTGGCATAATCTTGACGAACCTTGTAATTTCGGAACATTAAAATTAGGAATTTTAAACTGTCGGCGCATTCAAAGTTCGGAATTTCAACCCGGCCCCCATGTCAAGATCATGCCAGCGAAAGTCTACACAGTTTACTATAAATGATGTAGAAGGTCAACATTGTCGAGACAAACTTCAAAATTGAAGCAAAATCACTTCTTAATAAAAAAAAATTCTTGAAAGAATTCGTCGATTTATTGAAAATTTTGCAACTTTTAAAACTTCCATAGCCGAATTATTTTGACGGTGTTAAGATTTTCCGAGTTTTGGTCTTTCGTGTTAAATTCTTTCGGAGTTTTAACGGGGTCCTCTAGTTTCTCGGCTGTTTTTTTACGGCTTTTTCAATAATTTTTTACGGGCAAAGCATCGAAATAATCAATCTCATTGTTTTTGCATAATCTTTATTAACATTTAAATAAGCTTTACAAATTTTTTGAAGTCAAAATATATAATAGAATAAAGGTTATAGTGGCCGACAGGAAGACATCAAGTAAAAGAGTTGCTTGACGGTGACCAATATTGCGGCTGTTCTGCTTATCTGAAATCAAAAAACCAAACGGCATTTTAATCTTCATATTTAAGACTAGCGATTGAACTACAGTGAATTCTAAATTACAAAAATTCACTTTTTTATACACTTTTGAAAATTACATTCTATTTTTTACTCATTTTTTCTTAAGTTTTTCGCTCGTACAAAAAAAACTATCGAAGCAATCATGATAATCCTAGTTCAATCGCTGGCTTATAACATATTAAAGATGCTGTATAAATTTGAACAAGATCGGTGCAGTAGTTTCTGAAATATCGTGGTCACCGTTTCGAAAAATGGTGTTTCGAGAAAAACGCGTTTGAAAGTTCGCCCATGTGATTTATACTTGTGAACCACTTCGAATATCGAAAAATCCTTTGGCACACATTTTCTACACATGTTGTAGATGTGATTTATGAAAAAAAAATCGCATTTTTCGATCCGAGAAACTAGAGGACCCCGTTAATCTTTCGGGGTACTATTCTTTCGGAGTTTTGAGCGTTCTGACCGTTCAAAGTTCGAAATTTCAACCCCCCATTCAACAGCCCCATTTTGAATTTCGGAACATTAAAATTCGAAATTTTAAACCGTCGGAGCATTCAAAGTTCGGAATTTCAACCCGGTCCGGAAACGGCGCAAACTTTGCCTGGACAATGTTATAGCCTATTGTTAGGTTAGAGTGTCAGGTTTGAGTTGCTATTGCGAATCTCCTAAATATTTCGTGCGGCCCAGGCGTAGCAAGAGATTGGCAGGTGGGGTTCGGTCGATTTCCTAAGACCAAAAGTTTAACAGTCCACGAGGGAATCGTTCGGTATACACTCAGTCTATTCCCGACGGTTCGATGCGCTGGAATACTTTCGCCTTGGTTTTCCCCGTTGTGGCGAACATCACGGAGTTTTCCAGTAGTAGTGGCGGTTCTGAAGTCGTCCAGGCGTCATCGTCGAGCGTACAGGAGTAGAAAGTTGTCTCGAATATCTATAGGAGTTTTCGAATTAGAATAACGTCGCCTAGTGCAGGTGCACATTTTTCAGTGAATTTGGAATGATTTTAATTGAAATTCCTATTGCGTAGGCGTGGAGTAATTTTTTAATTTTAATCGAAGAGGCTCGAGAGGTTTGGCGATGAATGTCAAAGGTACTGATTTTTCGTTGACGAGGGAAAATAAAATTTGTAAAAAAAACCATATATATAATTTTTGAAAACAATATGTACAAAAAAATTTGGTTCTGCGATTTCTACGAGTTTGTTTAGATTTCTACGAGTTTGTTCGCAAACGAATAAAATAATTGAGTCCATACTCGGATCTTGATTGAAATGTCATTCTTTTCTCGATTGTATTTCGGAAATGAAAGGCCAACAATTTCGTTTTTTAACCTTATCTAAATAATAATCCTCGGCTCTCGGTATTTTTTTTAATATATCGACACTTTTGCTCGAAATATTAAAAGGACGAGGCGACGGTCAACATTTGATACAGTTGCTTTAAATGATTCGTGGAGAGTTGCCAACGTCGAAATAAAAATTTCCAAAATAGACATTACGGTCTTTTACACCAACTATAAAGTTTAATAAATTCTTTCCAAAGGGGCTCGAGAACTATCTGAATATCTCTCGCAAAAATGACACCTGCCAATTGACGTCTGAATTACACATGCCTGATTTTCGCCGTTCTTGTTTTCGGATTTGCACTATTATCGTGCGTTTCTACACCTTAAGGGGGAATATACCTTTGTGAGGGCAAAATCAAGGGTCATTTTTGACTATTTATTTAAGAAAAAAAAAACAATATTTTTAAATTCGGTTTTTTATACATGTTAGTAAAAGTCGTAAAGTCGATTTTTTTTAACTTTTTTTTAAACAAAATGGCGGCGCAGTAGTCGAAGAAAGAAAACTCCTTTTTTTCATAGTCCTTCACAGGCGTATTCGCACAGGTCATAATTTTCAAGCTAGAACAAAAAACGAAAAATATTTTGAAAGTAGATATAAAAAACTAGTCCAGTGCGTAGGGGTTTTTCAAAATGTTGATTTTTACAAAATGGTGTCAATATAAAAAAAACGGTCGAATATCGATCTTAAAATTTTTATATTTCAACTTCTCGAAAAAATCCTACGTACTGGACTAGAAAACGTTGTCAAAAAGCTACAGTTAAAATTTCAAGTCAATCGATTGAAAACACGTCCGTGTCTAAAAACATAGTTTTGAGAAAAACGCGTTTAAAGTCTTAAGTACTGTAAAATCATGGAAATTTCGTGTTTACCTTTAATCGGCGATGCCTGGACCATACAATTGTCCTTCTAATTGAACATTCTCTTGCTCTTCTTCTTTTCTGAAAGATGTAAAAAAAATGAAAAAAAAATGAACAAAGGTACATTCCCCCTTAAAAAAAATCAGTACCTTTTACCGTTTATCGGTAAGCCGTTTATCTTCCTCATATTTGCCGTCACTTTTCTCTGTGGAAACTCCGAAACTTTTTATTCCTCGGGCCCCTCAGATGAGGAGGAAAAAAACAGCCAAATTTGAACAGCAGCGATGGCGAGTCGAGAGAGCTGATTCGGTCCTGTCCACCCCGATTATTCCGATCATCTTGGTTTTTTTTGAGCTTTTTTTTCGGAGTTAAAAAATGAAAATCTATCACAGAAGTTCGCGGAAAGGGTCTGGCGGTGAAGGGCGCGATAAAAATCAAGAATTCACAATTGATCTGGTGTATTGCGCGAAAAGTTTTGTCGTGAAGAGGCACGCATGAAGTGGGGCTGAGAGAGAGTCGAGGGCTCCCACGATGCCCCCCATAATAGGCGAGACTATTCGCTTGTGGTTACTCTCCGCGTTAATGGTCCACGGCGCCGTGGCCGGGAATCCGGATGCCAAAAGACTTTACGATGATTTATTGTCGAACTATAACAAACTCGTGCGTCCTGTAGTCAATACGTCGGACGTGCTTCGCGTGTGCATCAAGCTCAAGCTCTCCCAGCTCATCGATGTGGTGAGTCAATCTTACGTTGCATATATTATTATCATTATTATTATTATTATTATCGTACAAAACATTTTCACATTTGATGACAACAAGCGTGATCTAAAATCCAACGGAAATTGAACGCTCCTGACTTACTGACCCGTTTGTCATTTTTTAGGCCTTAGGCCACTCTAGAGGCCGAAAAAGTAGGCTTTTTGGGGATTTTTTTTCCAGAAAAACTGCAAAATGAATCGACATTACAAAAAAGGGTGTTTATCACACATATCAGTGACTGTATACAATAATTTTTCTGAAGCGATTAATTTCAAAATGGCGGCTGTGCAGCGTTTATCTCAAAACTGCTTTTTTGAAGTTGGCCGGAAACACAACTTAGACAATTTTCAACCGATGCACTTGAAAGGTTGATCATATCTTGAAAAATACATTGTCTATGGAAGTACGTAGGATTTTTTTTATCTTGCATAGTTCATTTGTTATTAACAATTAGCTGACGATTTTTTTGGAAAGTGAAAAATTTGCATAAAAAATCGTCAGATAATTGTTAATAACAAATTAACTGTGCAATGTAAAAAAATCGCACGTACTTGCATAGACCATGTATTTATCAAGATATATTCAACATTTCAAGTGAACCGGTTGAAAATTGTCTGAGTTATGTTTCCGGCCAACTTAAAAAATGCAGTTTTGAGATAAACGCTGCACAGCCGCCATTTTGAAATTAATAGCTCCAAAAAATTATTGTATACAGTCACTGATATGTATGATAAACACCCTTTTTTGTAATCTCGATTTATTTTGTAGTTTTTCTGAAAAAAATCCCCAAAAAGCTTATTTTTTCGGCCTCTAGAGTGGCCTAACCCCTTAAGCGGGTACGTGAGGAGCGGCTGGCCACAAGGGGTTGGTACTCTACGGAAATGTATAGATTTCTAGATTTTAATGACGTTACGATCCTAGTATGGTGGAGTATGACACGGCATAAAAGCATTCAATTATTTGATCAAGATGTTAAGGAATCATCACGTAACAAATAGAAAAATAGCTGATTTCGGCGATTTTTTTTCGACGGTTAAAATACCCTAATCAGTCTCAATTTTTAATGTAAAATTAAAGCACTCCTGAAGAACAGAAAATCAATTTTTAAACGTTTATTTTTATTTTTTTACATTTTTTTAACGGTTGAAAATGACTTCGACAAACGGAGTCCTCACGGTGTACACGGTTGTGGCGGTAAATATTATGTGAAAAAAAATTGTAAAACGATTATTAATCAGGATGAAAGCCGCTATCTTGCTATGGAGGTTTTTTAAAAATCAAAATTAGTAAAATGAATTCCGAAATTCGAATTCCGCCCAAAAAATTGAACAGCATGTTTATAACCGTCTACGCTATTGGATAATGCAAAAAAGTCAATTTTTTGAAAATTTTACACTGTGATGATTTTTCAAATATCGAATCCGGACCAGTTTTGACTCGAGTCGATTGAGTGGAAAATATTCGGATTAAAAATATTTTTTTATAAGCTCCTATCGATGTATTCACCCTCTGAATATGGATTCGGTATTTATTTCTCCCAAAACCCTCAGTTTCTATTGGAAATCGTCAATTGTGGATGGAAAAACGTTTTTCGTGTTGTCCTGGCTTAATTTTGAGCTTTCGACAAAAATTTCTCGATATCTCTTATCGGCAGTAAATTTCCGATGAAATAGACCTTTAAAAGGTGAGGAAATTCGACACATTTTTTTTACCGTTTTGGCCACTTTTCCAAAATTGCAAAAATCCTGAAATTTCAAACAGCTGCTGCGGGGGTCCTGTTTGAGTTTAGGAGACTCATTGGGCGGTTTTTAAACAGGATTTTTATAGACTGAGAGAATGCCGCTTGATTCATCTCGATGTTTCCATTAGTTTTCCTGGAAAGTGCATTTGAAAACTGGCTGAAAAGGAGGCAAAGGTGTATATGGAACAAAACGCGAAAATCGAGGGTCTGACTTTGAAATTCTGCCAAAAATCGAAAAATAATCGGACCTCGATAAATCAAACGGCATTACAAAGAGCAACTTGTTGCGAAAAGCATGAGCGCAAAGCGGAGGTTCAAATTGGAACGAAAGAGAAATGAGCGGCGATTGAATAAAGACACTTATTTTTGGCTGAGATATGAACAAATTTGAATGTTTTATATATTTTTTTTTACAAGTACCCATCGCTGGATTTTCATCTCTCAAATACGAATTCACCATTTTTTCCCCCCAAAACCATATATTTCTATTCAAAATCGTCGAATGTGTATGAAAACCAGTTTTTCGCGTTTATCCGACGTAGTTTTAAGCTTTCGACAAAAACATTGTGATAATCGTAATCGGCGGAAAATTTTCCATCGGTTAGACCTTTGAAAGTGTGCAAGACACCAAAAAAAATTCCAACCCTCATAGCCGCTTTTTCAAAGTCGCCAAAGTCCTGGAATTTCAAGCAGCCGTAGTCGGCAGTCCTATTTGAGTCACGGAGACTTATCGGGGCTTTCCGACGAAGACGTTGGTAGACTTACAAGGAACAGCACTTAGGTGTTCGTCTTCAATGTTGTTGAAACATATTTACGTGACGCAGCATTAAAAACTATTGAACACGTATTTTTTGTACCGCAGAAAAACGCTTTTAAGGGGAGAAGTCAAACCGTGAACGAAAAGGATACCGGAGGGAGCGGTTTGCCCTCTAAGTAAGACAAACGTAGTAGCTTCGAAACACGAGGAAAAATCAATTTGAAATTTGTCGAAATATTTGAATCAGTAGACACATTATAAAACGAGAAAAAAAAACTGTGATAATAAATTTTGATCAAGGGATGGTTTATCCTCTTAAGTTTGCTATCCGGAAAAAATGAAGTGATACCAAAACTTTAGTTTTATAAAAAATTAAAAGAATATGATAATCTTCATCGAACATCTTGTCAAATATCTTGTGAATCTTACAATAATGTACTTGGATATCATCTAAGTACATTATTTTTTAAATAATGCACTTAGATAACCTCTAAGTATATTGTTTTTAAATAATGTACTTAAATATCTTCTGTAATGTACTAAAATAATGTACTTAGAGGATATCTAAGTACATTATTTTTAAAATAATGTCCTTAGATGATATCTAAGTACATTATTTGTGAGATTCACAAGATATTTGACAAGATGTTCGATGAAGATTATTATATTCTTTTAATTTTTTATAAAACTAAAGTTTTGCTATCTTTTCATTTTTTCCGGATAGCAAACTTAAGAGGATAAACCATCCCTTGATCAAAATGTATTGTCACAGTCGTTTTTTTTTCTCTATTTACAATGTGTCTACTGATCCAAATATTTCGACAAACTTCAAATTGATTTTTCCCCGTGTTTCGAAGTTACTACGTTTGTCTGGATAGTAAAACAATATCCTCTAAGTACATTATTATTAAAATAATGTACTTAGATAAAAGCCAGATAAAACTAAGTACATTACTATTAAAATACTGTACTGAGTTCTATTTTGTTAAATTTTATGAAGTTTTATATCATCGAAATAATGTACTTAGATACCATCTAAGTACATTATTTTACATCGACACACGACAATGTAAAGTACAATCTGCGCATGTGCAAGCGTATGCACATCTCGTAATATCAATACGCAAGTGCCGTGTGTGGCACTCGTCATCGTGGATGATTATTGCCCTGCACTGCGATATTTATATCAGCTGAATAGGAATGAGGTATATCATCACTGCAATTCAAGTTCATATGTGAACTGGGATTTCTTGCGTGTCAACGAGGATCGTAAATACATAGAGCGCAAGAGAGGCCACACCAAGATCAATCAAATGCAGTATGCGCACGCGGCTTGATAAAAATAAAACACATGAGAGCAAAAGGGCATCGAGAGCACATCGCGGAGAGAATATAATTACGAATCATTCGAGAGTACTTCTGACGATGATGGAAATTGAAAATCAAATTGAATAAAAAAAAATGAAGCGGTGAAACTTTATATAAGGAGCGTCTGTTTGATTGCCTAGCTTTTTTTTCAACCATCGTCGAAAGTACTCTCAACTCCCACGTGTACACATTCCTACTTTTGACGAGTAGAAAAATTCCAAGGGAATTAAAAAAGTGGGCAGAATATCGTATTTGTCCAATGTTGACTATCAGGCCATCCGGCGGGTTTGAGGACGGTCCTCAAAGTCGTATGTCTTCAAAATCACCTTTTCACATGTATATGTTGGCTTTTTATCGCCACATTATGGCAGCAGTTTACAGTGGGTAATCGTGCGGCATCCATGGCAATTCTCGTAACACAAGAGACACCGAGAGAATCCGCCGGCGTTCGTCTATAAAGGGCGAATGGCGACGATGCGGAACCGTAGTAAATTGATGCGGGTTCGATCGTCGGGAATCACGTTTCATCCTGATCATTCTGTCATCCCGAATAATAGTCTACTGACAGAAGCTTTTTGAATTCATTTACACTTGTATTGCAATTATCGATGAAAAGGTAACGCACTGTTCCAATATTGACTATTCCATGGTATTGCAGTTTGCATCATTGGAATGCAACGAATATTCTTCTTTATATTTTCATTTCCTCATTTTTATCATTCTACAATATCTTTTTTGCCGATTTCAATAATAGATTCCTAATTGAGCAATTAAAAAAATTGTTGAGTGATTTTCGTTGTATTCCAACGATGCAAACTTCAATCTCATATTAATGTCAATATTGGATTTTCTTTGTCATTATTTGATCTCAATATAGGACTACTGTTGACAATTAATATTTAAAATTATCGCTTCTGAAAATAAAATCGAAAGTCATTAAGGGGGGAGTTCCCTCTATAACGTTGAGAAGAGCTTACCACCGAAAATGAACTTCACGAGGAAGCTGAGGGACAGGTCATTTAGTCACAAAATTTTTTATTCTTGAAATATTCCACGTGTTTCCCTAAAAACCACTTTCTTGAGAACGTCGTAAAAGATAACTCAAAAACTATCTGATGGATCATTTTGAATTTTTTTACATTTTTAGGTGACATAATTATCGTCTATGTGAACCTAAAGTTTTGTGACAATCGTTTCAGCAAAACTACGCATGATTAACCATTACTATAGCAAAAATTGCTTGAAAAATAGAACCCTTTTTCAAACACATGCCATTTTTCGAATATACACTTTTCTTCTGATTTCTTAGGTTCACATAGAGCGTGTGGGTCTTGGAAATCTAAAACTTCTTGGCTCCGATGTTTCACATCATTGCACCAGACGCTAGGTTGTACGCCGTGGAACAAATCAGGCGGCAACCTTCTCTGGAGCAAGTGTCATACAGCCGCGATTTCTAAATATAAAAAAATGAATTTGGAAACTTAAAAGATGTGATAATATTTACGTAAAATTTCAATTATGTGTAATAAATACTTTCGACACGAAAAATCTTGAAAAATTCACTTACTTTCGGCTCTCTGAAGAGATCGGACCTCACCCACTTTTGTCTCTACGTGCAAGAGCTTCCATTCTTTCAAGCCATTCGGAGGAGCTTTGCTCACCCTTCTAATTCACCCTTATTAACACACCCCTGAAAACCGTTCGAGCACTCCGCCGGACTTTTCCGCAGACTATTCCAAGATCTACCGGTGGACCCGGACTGCGTATTTTCTCGTACCCGATTAAAACACCCTGGTCAAGAGGCAACGCGATGGTTGTGCATCGCTCTTTGCTTTCGGCTCTCGAGCTCTTGAGCCAGCTCGCCCAGGCAAGGGTGGATACTCGTAACGAAGGATTTACCCTCGTGGTCAGCGCGTACGAGGTATCGTTGAAAATTTCCTTGCGAACCAGTTCGTGTTACACGCGGTTTAATTCGCCCCCTCTCATCCCCCACCCCCCCCCCCCCCACCCGCCCTCGACATTATTCCAGCTCGGTATTTTATCGTGCTCGGCAAACGGACCAAATCAAGTTCACACCGCGAACAATACATCGCGTACATCGTAAATCACCTTTCCGCCCGAGGAAAAAAAAGAAGATGATTCGTACACGGAATAATGCAGGAATTATCGTCAACCGTGCATTGTTTCACGCAAATAGAGAAGTGAAATTGAATTCAGTGGCTTGGATTCTCGGTACTTGGATATTCGATTGTATCTCGTTGTTTACGATCGAGCCCGAAACGAATATTTATAACGTTAGCTCGTGTATAACGTTGCGATATCCCGAGATCCGGCGTACGCCATACCGGAAATGGTCAATAAATACACATTTCGTCGGTGAATTATACCTACCTCCTCCGTGTGTTGAGCCACGAAGACCAAGTAGATCCGATAACTCACGTTATCCCTAAGAGGATTTATTGCCTCGGCCTCGATAATTTTACATCGATACAGCTGTAGGTCGAAATGGAACGAGTTCCACGGCTCCAAAAGTGGAGACAGTGAGGGTTTGCTTTTTTCAACCCCTCATTTGGGGAAAAAGTTTATCGTTGCTGCTCTTTATGGGTCGACGGGACTCACAAGGAACATCCCTCAGGTGACACCCTTCGATTTTGTTGAAATTTGGATATGTTATAAAGCACCGATAAGTTTATCGGCGGAAAAACGGTTTTAAGGGATGAAACCACCCCTTAATATAGGGGGTTCACCCCTTAATTTTTTTGGTGTCACCAGAGTGGATTTTTCATTGCTTCGGATTAGAAGAATTTTCGTGTTTGTTTCATTAAAATCGGTGGAGTCCTTGTGTCTGAAACTGCTATATTACCCCTAGAGATGCCTTTTTTCGAGGGGTGGTTTCACCCCTTAAAACCGTTTTTCCGCCGATAAAACAAAACGTATCGCTTACTTTTCGGTGCTTCAGAACATATCCAAATTTTAACAAAATCGAAGGGTGTCACCTGAGGGATGTTCCTTGTAAATCGAATATCGGGTTGCATGACTCTTGAGTGGGTCGTGACCAGGGTTGTTCATTCCGGAGCCAAGGAATAAGACAAAGGCCCAAGGGTCTTAGGCGAGGTGCCTAGGAACCGGGAACGAAGGGGCGTTCTGTCTTCAGACCTCGAAGTGACCAGTCACCGTCCTGAAGACTTTTTGTATTGGGTGAGTCTATCTGACTCACCTCTTGGGTGACTAGTAGAACTCTGATCATCCGGGAGGATTGTGGCAATTGACGGGGGGAGTGCCTTCGAATGTTCCACCACTCTTACTCTATAGGTAGATTAAGATATTTTTCGTGCAAGTACGTATTTTTCAACGCATCTCCCACTTTGAACGAATGTGTGGGCCCGTATTTTGGTTTTTCTTAAAAAATAAATTTTGGGCTATGAAACAATGATTATTGACTGCAGAAAACGTCTCTACAAAAAATGCATATTTACCGACATACAACGATCTGAAAAAGGACTGGGGTCGGATCGACCCCATATGCAGTCAGAGGTTCGTGGCGGAAGTGTGCAGTCGAAAGGTTGAAGGAAAGATTTCTCCACCATTTTTGAGACTCAGGGTATGTTTTATTACCACTCTTGGCTGTTAGATGTTATTTTTGTCATTAATCTTCAAAAATGATGGCGGTATAGCACGGTCTTCTAAACTGCACTTTGAAAACTGGCAGGACGTTTAGCTAAAAAACTAATCGACCGATTCTCATGAAATTTGGTATAAATCTTTCGAACCTTATTGTCTAAAACGTGACCCTAAATGTTTTGGAAAATGAAAAGTAGAAGTATTTATTTTTTGCAAAATGGAGCCTTTTTTCGGAAAACTCGATCTTTTCGTTTCAAAGCGCACCGTTTCATCGATTTTCAACATTTCTCACGTTTTCTTGGTTCATATTCTGCGTGTGAGTGTTACTGAAAGAAAAATCTTCGTTGGTTTTTTTTCAGATGAATCCCTCCGACGCTACGTGTCACGCCGTCTGACAACATTCGCCGCAACCCATTTAGAAGACCGTGCCATACCTCCGCTATTTTGAAAGATCAATGAAAAAAAAAATACCGTGTAACAGCCCAAAAGTAGTAACAAAACGTACCCTAAGTCTCGAAAATGGTGAAGAAATCTGTCCCTTAAAAGAAAAAAATCATGAAAATCAGCAATGTTTTCCTCGCCTAAAGGTGTCTCCACCCTGAAACCTGTCATTGTGAAATCCTGAAATTCTCTCATCAATTATTATTTCCTACACATTTTTACCCTGGCTATGCAGATATTAAAATTCGTACGTTTATGTCTACGTGGGCGATTGTGTATATTTATTCGTAAATGTGTTTACGAATATGTGCCTTTCCTTTTGGCACTCCTCTTCCTGTGCCAGTCTTCTTGGCGTATGTTCCTACTTTTAATTTCATAAGGTTCCATATATATGTGCCGAGAGCATGATTCTGTATACGTATGCATGCCATAGTTGCATTCTAGCAAAGACAACGACGCAAGTCACGCGATCGAAAACGTCAAATGATGGGAGCGCCAAGCCCTTATGGCTGCTAGTGGAACGGATGTGTTGAAATTTTGAGATGTACATTGAAGTGGAGTGCTTTTCGCATATGCACATATCCCTAGGCGAAAACTCGATCGATGGACGCTTCTCTCTCTCTCTCTCTCTCTCTCTCTCTCTCTCTCTCTCTCTGTTTCTCACTTTTCCTTCCCGCACCTTTGCAAGCTTCTTCGTAGTGTCTGGCGCTCGCGGCAGGTCTTGTGCATTCTCGATTTATATCAGGACCTGTGAGTACAGATTATGTACATTTCTATACGTGCAAGTGAGAGAGGAAGAGAGAGGATGAATATCCTGGGTCGGAATATTTCGAAACCAATGCCAAAATCGCGAAGCACTCCCTCGATACGAGCCAGCGCGTTTATGATTTCATATTCAAATTTTCTAACTTCATTTGAATCAAATCGATCGATTGTCCAGATTCGTTGTAGAATATAGTTAGGGGTGCAATGGATGAAAGTGAAACAAAAATCATTAAAGAACAATTCTGTCGTCTTGATGAAAGCAAAGAACAACGAAAAATGCTGTCAGCTTGATGAATGTAAACAAAATGAACGAAAAATGATGTCATCTTGATGAAAGTAAAAAATAGAACGAAAAATGATGTCATCTTGATGAGAGTAAAAAAAATAAACGAAAGAAGCTGTCATCTTGGTGAAAACAAAAATAAATTAACGAAAAATACTGTCGTCATGATGAAAGTGACAAAAAATTAACGAAAAATGCTGTCATCTTGGTGAAAACAAAAATAAATTAACGAAAAATACTGTCGTCATGATGAAAGTGACAAAAAATTAACGAAAAATGCTGTCATCTTGATGAAAGTATAAAAAAATTAATGAAAAATACTGTCATCTTCATGGAAACAAGAAAATCAACGAAAATTGTATCATCTTGATGTATATTAAAAATGAATGAAAAACGCTGTTATCTGGATGAGTTAAAAAAAATTAATGAACGATGCTGCCATTTCGATGAAAGTAAAAAAATGAACGAAAAATGCGGTTATCTTCATGGAAGGAAGAAAAAAATTAAATAAAAACGCTGTCATCTTGATAAAAGTAAAAAAATCAACGAAAAGAGCTGCCACCTTGATGAAAAATTTGTTTATAGGTCTACGGAGAAAAGTTTTCAAGTAGAACATATATTTTTCTTTTTTCGTTGTACCAGAAACGCAAGTGACGTTTTCGCTAAATTTCCAGGATTGCTCAGTAGGTTAGTTTCCTTGAGCGAATAGCGTCATGCAATGAAATAAACATCCACTTTTTGAAAAGTGGTTTTCTATTTAACGGAGGACAAAAGGTCCAGGTTTTTTCTTCGGTGCGAGAATGACCTTGAAGCAAGGAAACATTTATCATTTGCCGTTCTTTTTTTCGGTTCAATGTAACGGAGAATTTTATAATGAAAAGAAAGAAAAAAAATTGATTCAGAATAGAACAATAATAACGATTATTATGAAAAATCGAAGATCAATCGAGTCGGTTGCAAATATATTATAGCTTTGCTCGAAATACTTTAATTCGTTGTTTTATAGTTCTAGGCGCTCGCTCGTTTCGAATTGCCCAGTGTTTTATGGCGGTTTGGTATAGCAAGATGCAATCGTCTCTCGTTGAAACGAGACGAACTCGTAAAACGGAGAGAGAGAGAGAGAGAGAGAGAGAGAGAGAGAGAGAGAGAGAGAGAGAGTGCGCCTGCGGACCTGGCACGTGAAGTAGCCGAGGCAAATCTTAAACTGGACCACGAGAAGAAAATAGTGTTTTTTGCGCTATCAAGTGAGATATCGTTTTCCGTACAGCAGAGAAGACCCGACGAGTTTTACGAGAGTCTGCTAGCGGTGCGTGAATGAATCTTGACTGTAAGGGATGGACCTGTGCTCCAGCGTAGGTATATCCCCGCTGTATATTCTGTCTTCCACCCTCTCCGAGATATTCCGAAAAACATCTTTCGCCATTTTATATCTCGTTTCGTGTACCTCGGAACGAGAACGGAAAGAGAAAGCGGAGGAAGGGATTGATTCGAATAAGCCCCATCTGAATAAGAAATATATTGCTTCGAATTAGCATACAAGATACGGTGGAAATACAAGTTCTTTGAAGTACACGCATACACACACACACATGCATATATATATATATATATATATATATATATATATATATATATATATATATATATATATATATATATATATATGTACTAGGATATGTAAAAAAAAGTTCATCGAGGTCTTCCATTCTTGATTACAATTCGAAATAGTTTTTCTTTGATTCTCATAAGAGGGGCACCTCAATAAAGAATCTTGAGGGCCTGGATGGACAAAAAACCACAATTGACAAAGGAACTTTTAAAATTCCACCAGAGATGTCTTTCTCGAGAAGCATTTCAAAATTATAGCTAATTTTAGTCGGGGGTGAGAAATTATTTAAATTGTTGTCACCTCTAAGGGGAAGCTAGATTTTTTTATCTTTCTCCCGCCTAGGGGAAAGATAGATTTTTCGATCTTTGTCCTCCTCAGGGTAAACCTAGATTATTTACCCCCCCCCCCCCGCCCCGGAACCCTACATTTTTCTATTTTTCTTCCCCCATTTTCCACCCCCCAGATGATGGAGAAAAATGTATATGCGGGTCTAAAATGCCTAAAATTCATATTTCCGCCACCCTTCCGCGCTTATCTCGCCCCCCCCCCTGGCCCATTAGCTGGCCAGCTTGTCTCCCCCCTAGGAGAAAGTTAGATTTTTCGCTGTCTCTCCTACGGAAAACCCAGACGTTTCTGTTTTTCTCAATCCCTAGGGAAAACCTACATTTTTTCTATTTTCCCCTACCCTTAGAGGTAATCTATATTTTTCCCTCTCCCCCTCCCTCCAAGAAAACCTTCACTTTTCTATCTTTGCTCTTCTAGGGAAAACCTAAATTTGTCTATCTTTGCCCTTCTAGGGAAATCCTGGATTTTTCTATTTTTCCCTACCTTTAGAGGAAACTTATATTTTTGCCCCTCCCCCTCCCTCCAAGAAAACCTACATTTTTCTATCTTTGCCCTTCTAGGGAAAACCTGGATTTTTATATTTTTCTCCTCCTGGAAAAAACTAGGCCTTTCCATTTTGCCTCGATCTTTCCATTTTGACCTCGGTCTTTCCATTGTTGTCCCCCCTGAGGAGGAACCTACAATTTTCTATTTTTCTCTCCCTGAAGTGAAACCTAGATTTTTTTATTATTCTCCCTCGTAGAAAAAATAATTTCAAATTTCAATTAAAAGTTCAATACCCAAAACAATTTTTTTTTCAACATATCCAATACATATTAAGGTGTGTCAAAAACAGTTTCTATTTTTTTGAGACTTTTCCTTTTGATCACAATCGAAAATCGTTTCTCCTAAAAAGAAGCTGAAGAAACATTGTTATCTCCGACTCCTGACAAACAAATTTGTGTACTTTTGCTGTGCTTCTTGAAAAGAGAGATCTCTGGCAATCAACACTGAGGGTTACGTTGTTATTTTTCCCTCCGTGTTCATCGAGGCGCCCGTTAAGATGTTTTGCCCTTCTACGAGAAGCAACAAGAAACTATTGTCTTTCGTAATCAAAAGTGAAGCATCAACAAAACAGAAATTCGTTTCTGACACACTCTAATACGTATATGTATTCGGGGAAATGTGATTTTTAAGTCATTCTACTCCTAGGCTCGTTCTCATAATAGTAACAAATTATCCCCACTCTCAGCATCATGTACACCTTAATGCCTCGCAAAATCCTTGCGGATAAATGTCAGCATATTTATATAAAAGTAATTTCAAGGCCAGACGTGTCCTCAAAATCAACGATACATTAAATATACGTTCGGGTACGAAATACCCTTTAACTATAGTTATAGTTACATTCGGCAGAAAACTAAATTTTACTCCACCTTCCGAAGTATTCGATTTCACTGTGAATACCTACTCGTGAATTTTTTAACCACACGAAACTACCTCCATTTCGACGGAATTTAATCCACTTTTTTCTCACCCTACGCGTCCGAAGTTCAAGGGATCATCACAGTGTAACGGGTCGAAAAATAGCTGATTTTCGCGATCTCTTTTCGATGGTTAAAATACGCTAATCAGTCTGATTTTTTTATGTCAAATCAGAGCACTGATGAAGAACAGAAAATAATTTTTCAAACGTTTATTTTTATTCTTTTTACATTTTTTTAACGATTGAAAATGTCTTTGAAAAAAAGGAGTCCCCACGGTGTACGCGGTTGGCCGTGTCCGTAAATATTATCTGAAACGAAATTTGTGAAAAGATTATTAATCAGTATGAAAGCCGCTATCTTGCTATGGAGGTTTTTTTTTAAATAAAAATAGACAAAATGGCGGTGGTTTGAAGAAAAAGTATCGAATTTAACCAATTTTTCCGAAATGTTTTCGTAAAAAAAATATGAAGATGAAAAAAAGGTTCCACAGCAAGATAAAGAATGGTGTGAAGAATGTTGTGTCAAAATTTGAGACGGATAGCTTGAAAACTCTTCCTTTGAGAGTGTACACCGTTTTGAAAAACGACATTTCGAGAAAAACGCGTTTAAAGTTTCGCGTGCGGAATTTTCATATAAATTGTCTACTTACGATCAATCGGCGATGCTAGGTCCATGTTTATAACCGTCTACACTATTGAATAATGCAAAAAAAATTTTGAAAATTTTACACTGTGACGATTCCTTAAGGGAAGGCTCTGCCTTGTTGGGCCAAAAAATGTTTGATTTCTCACCATTTTTTTATGCGAAAAGTATTAAATATAGAATGTTGATATTGGGTATGTTGACTAAGCGGTCTTTATTGAAAATCAAAATATTTTTTAACGTTTGACAAAACATGGTAGTAGGAGTGGGAGGAGCCACGTATGTCGGTGCGGGGGCAATGACATTCGTCGCTTACGGAAGTCCTAAGTCCCGGAGAGATGATCTGAAGCAAAAAAATCAAACATATTTTCACTTTGTACAATATTGTGTATAAGTTGACCTCGAATCAAGAAGAAAAATTAAAAAAAAATAGTGAGCGATCGCAAGGAAGTTTGTTCCCAAAAAAATTTCGCAGATTTTTGCTCACTATTTTTTTATTTTTCAATTTTTTTTTCTTTATTCTAGGTCAACTTATACACAATATTATACAAACTAAAAATACGTTTGATTTGTTTTCCTTCAGAACACCTGTCCGGGACTTAGGACTTCCACAAGCGAAGAATGTCATCGCCCGCGCATCGACATACGTGGCTCCTCCCACTCCCACCACCATATTTTGCCAAACTTTAAAAAATATTTTGGTGTTCAAAAAAGACCGCTTAGTCAACATACCAAATATCAACATTCTATATCAAATACTTTTCGCATAAAAAATTGGTGAAGAATCAAACATTTTTTGACCCAACAAGGCAGAACCTTCCCTTAAGGTTTGCCTTGACCGGCTAGTCATGCGTGATTTTCCTTCGTCTCGGTCACCATTCGCGTGATACGTCTCCGTGACGACCTGCTTCTTCAAGGGCTCAACGCCTCTCGGTGAACAGTAAAGGGCGCAAAAAGACGTTTGCAACTTTTTTCCTCTGTCCACTCGCCACGACAATGACAATATATTCAATACACTTTTCGCATTTTTCTCACCATCGCCGGGTGTCTCGCAACTTCCTCAGCTCCCTCGACCCGCAGGGATTCTACAAGACGAAAAACAACGACGGGCGACAACGAGGATAGGAGAAAGAAAGAAAAATAAGGGTGTACAGATAGCGAAGTCTACGTGAAAAGAGCCCGAGTCGAACAATTTCATCCCCGGGGATTGGATTGGAAGGAGTTCTCGTGTCCGCTACGAAGAGCAGGCAATTTTATAAACGAATATGGAAACCTGATGCTATAGACGCAGAATTTTATGTAGCTGTGTTTGTACACCTATATCGCTTACTTGCGAACGTAGAGAAGTAGTACCCTGCTTTGAGCGCTCAGCCCAGAGAGTTACCCTCTTTTATTCCGTAGCCAACAATATACAGGGTGTCCCAGAACTGAATGCGTTCGCTGAAATGGGGGGTTGGGCGTGAAATTCTGAGTCGATTGATATAAGCATGTGTGGCTCTCAGATCAACCCCTGAATTATTATTAATTTTTAACGGTGGGCCAATCAGGTGTCCCCGATGAGCCGGCGTACGTCTGTGAGCGATACGCGCGTGTTGGTCCAGTAAAAGAGACGAAAACCCAGCACTTTTTAGCGTAGAATATGAATTTTTTTTACTGAAGGTAGATGGTTGCATACTGAAAGTCATCCCGATAAAATGTTACCCCTCAACTCGCCCCAACCCTAAGAAATAGGGGTTGAAAACTTAAAAATTGCCGTATCTTGATAATTAACAGCCCGATAAAAAAATGTTTCAAACAAAAGTTGTTTGGAATAATAAAATACGTATAAAGTTATCCGACGTCCAATTCCCTATCTTTGATAATAGCGGCACAAAAACACGAGAGCACCACTGACCCAGACAAGGACGCAGCGATATGTCAACTCCGCTTGCACACGCATCAACCCCGAATTTTCGAATAGCTTTTGTGCCGCTGTTTTCGAAGATAGGGGGTTCGGCGTGACATAACTTTATACGAATTTTATTATTCCAAACAACTTTTGTTTGAAACCTTTTTTGATCGGGCTATTAATTATCGAGATACGGCGATTTTTAAGTTTTCAGCCCCTATTTCTTAGGGTTGGGGCGAGTTGAGGGGCAACATTTTATTGGGGTTACTTTCAGTATGCGACCATCTACCTTCAGTCAAAAATTAATATTCTACGCTAAAAAGTGCTCGGTTGGGGTCTTTTTTACTGGACTATGTAGCCGTGCCTGGCCGAGGCACCGCACCTACAGGCACCACGACACGCGCGTATCGCTCGGCCACGTACGCTGGCTCATCGGGCGCACCGGATTGGCTCGCCTTTAAAAATTAATAATAATTCAGGGGTTGATCTGAGACCCACACATGCTTATATCAATCGACTCAGAATTTCACCCTCAACCCCCCATTTCAGACAATGCATTTAGTTCTGGGACACCCTGTACAGGGTGTGCTGCAATGGATGGATTATCCTGCCACTGTCGATAGGTCAGATCATGTCCTACTATATGCTGAAATTTCCGTTTAGTAAAAGTTCCACGGCTTTCGAGATAAAAATCATCTGCTTTTGGGTTTCCGCATGCCATTTCTAGACATGATAACTTTCTTGAACCGGTTTAAAAAAATACTCTTGGTTATTTGGTTTATTTAGAAAAGTCTTCTTTTTACCCTTAAATGTTAAGGAAACTTCGTGATAAAAGATCTCATGCAGAATTTTCATACAAACAAATCCAGTGGCATGTGAAAAACCAAAAGCAGATGTATCGAAAAAAACAACATAAAATCCAAAATCTCGAAAGGCGTGGGACTTTTACTAAACTTAAATTCCAGCATATAATAGGACATGATATAACCTACGACAGTTGCAGGATTATCCATTCGTAACAGAACACCCTGTATATATATATATATATATATATATATATATATATATATATGGTCAAATTTCATTTGATTTCCGAAGTTCCAACGTATATCCTTGCGGGTTTTCACGTAATACCATTTCCAATTGAACCCTTTTCTGTCACTTCCTGCCTAAAAAAAATATATATATATATATTTTTTTAAATATATACATTTATGTGGGAAAAGGAAGTCTTGGATTCGTTATATCTATATAATGTTGACTTTTAGAACATCTGGCTGTTCCGGGAACGTGGCTTGAAATTTTGTTCGAGCGAATCATTGACTCTGGGGATGGGATCGTCCTTGATAAGACTTTCGTATTCTTGAGACAATCATTTTCCTTTATATATAAATATTTATATATATTTTGCATAGCTACGACACTCAAAAGAGCGCGCGAGGGAGGTTGAACTGTCTATTCACGAATCAGTTTCCACTTTGCCAGCAGTCCTATAGAAAAATCCCTAAAATCTGCAGCAGCAGAGCTCGCTTCTGGTACAAAAAGAGTCACGTATTTTTTTAGTCCGCTTCACACTACTCTCTGAAAGCTCGCATTTCTGGTCTTTCCATTCTCCTGCCTAAGCGAAATTTTGCTTTATCGGGCAAGAAATAATACGTTGATGATCTGGGAACGAACTATTGAGTGTGACCTGATAGTTATCTGAAACAGGGGCATTGGCATTGGACTATCGACTTTCATGCAAATAATAAATAATGACTGCATATTATTATTATTTTTATATCTTATTATTTTATTTTTTCTCGTTATTGATTTATTATAGAATCATCCTCTAATATTTATTAATTTTATTATAATGGCATTTTTCTACTTTATCATTATGTTTATATAGTTTACACATCAATATAAATAATAATGTATTTATTATTTATTATTATTTTATCTTTAGTTATCTATTTTGATATACGCCGCTCAATTCCCAGTGGCCATTTGGGAACTTTAAAAGTGAAGGGCGCTGCATTTGAACGTTTTGGGCATGTGAGAAGAAGAAATATTTTCGTTGGTTTATCTGAAATTTTTATTTTAAGCGACTACGTTTACCTAGAGGCGCGAAAAAATGGCCAAATTCCGATTTTTATTTCTGCGTAACGGGTGGTGAAAAAGAAACGCACTTTTTTTAAAAACAAAAACGTACACATATGAGAGACTCAAAAAAAATCACCGCTGGCAGGTGATGAAAGTTTTTTCGCCTTGTTTGTTGGTGGACACTCTCCAGCTTAAAAGGTCCATCCGAAATGTGAAAACCAAACGGGTTATTCAAGATCACAATAAATACGAGTCGTTGACGATTGGTGATTTTTTAAATCATTTTTTCAAACAACCTGGCGATTAATTGAAACTCGAGTACACCAAATCTTTGACAAAAAGTTGTCATTTTTACGTAATTATAAAAACAATAAAGTTTGATTTTTAAAAAGTGAGATCGTCAATGACCTTTCAATGTTTCTCGTTGTATATTCTGTAAATTTGGAAACGATCCGTCAAGTGGTTCTCGAGATATCATGTCCACCGACTTTGAAAACAGTGTTTCGAGAAAAAACGCGTTTAAAGTTTACAGTATAGTGCCGCTACCGCTCGCCCAGTCGACTGTTAGAAGCTCATTCAATTTTAGGAACATTTTAATGCAATTTTCATGGAATATAGCCAAAAGGTGATACTATTGAATAAAAGCATTTTTGGAAAATGCAATTTTTTACTCACCTAGGTAGACGTATCCCGTTAAATGTGTCCGAGTTTGTTGGATAGAAATATTCTCATTCGACTCTGTATCTCGATCGAATCCTCCAGCAATATTATTCAGGGAACTGAAGTTCAGAGCTTGCGAATATTTTGACCTTTTTTCTTTTCGAAAAATCTCCAACCTCTCCGCGTAATACTCAACAAACAAGTCGAAGTACTTATTTTTTTAACGAATGGGGAGAACGCTGAATATACGTATACTGAAAACGTTAAAGCCGCGCCCTCATATCTTTTCACGTTCGAAAAGCTTTTTCCACGAGGAAGCAAAAATGTAATAACCCACTCGCTCATAAAGGGAGCTCTATGGGCGTGGAAACATTACGAGGGAGCTGTGTACAAGTTTCAAATTGCCTCTACTTTTTTCATTCACACTACGTTATGAAAGGGACGCTGCATCCGTGGAAAGATCGTTTTCATTTCTCTTTTACGCTTTAAAAATTCCACGCGAACAAAATAATGAGTTTCCAAATTTGAGCAAAAAAATCGTTGCTTTTATTGTCTCGATCACATAAATGAGATATCGTGTTTAGTCGGATAGGAAAGAGAGATGACGAATAAATTCGAAAAAAGTCTTTCGAATATGACAATAAATTCGAAAAAAGTATTTCGAATTTGGCAATAAATTCAAAAGCTTTGCGTTCATGTGGTCAAAAAATTTCGAACCAATACTACCCTCCCGGCTGGATTGCAGCGATTTTTGCCTCGCCCTTCACAAGCGCAGCAGGTACCAAAGGACGTTGACGATAGTGTTGGGAAAACATTTTTAGGAGTATCCGTACTCGGCTGAAACCCTAGACACAGCGAGCTTTCGTGCAAACATTCTGTGGATCCCCTCATTCGGACAGGGGTCATCGTTAGGCGACGGTAACGTAGAAGACCCTCGAAGGGTAAAGTGCTACTTACCACCTTTTTGCACAACCTTCACATCTCCTTTCTCTGTGTCTATATGCCAACGAAATCTGTCATAGGTAAGCTCGAAACTAAGCTCCGATGTATTTATGCATAGATGTATATATTTACATATATTCAATATTTTTTATTCGATATCCCAAATGATTTTTGATCAATGAGAGTGTCTGATTAATCACGGCCTTTTCCACTCGTGAAAGAAAAAAGGTAGTTTTGGTCCACAAAAATCGATCTCTCGGGCTGAACAAGCACAGGGAGAGATCGGGAAGGGAAAATTCGTGTTTACCAAACGATTTCGCATCAAACAAAACGTTGCATATCTCGTTTGAGAGAAGATTAAGGGGAAACGCCACTGTAAACGTCTAAAGTTAAGCAATACATCGCGATTTTTTTTAGGGTGGAAGAACAAGTAAGAGGATAATAATATTCAAGCCCGATATTAGTCATATCTTCGAGTGAACAAAAAAAATTTACATTAAAAAATTATACAAAATGGTGACGCTGGAAGCATTCTCGCGAGGCATGTTGAGTTTGAGACGCTCTGCGGCACGCAGTATAAGTGACGCAAATTTGAATGTGGAAAAAAATGAAAAAAATCAATTAATTTACATGAGTATAGCTAGAGAAGTACTTAGGGGATTTTGAATATATTAATTTTTGTGTTATTGGCAAGCATTTAAAGTAAAAGCTCAATTGTCGACAGAAAAAGGACAATAATTTGTTAATAAATATAGTTATAATTAACTCATGGAAAATCCCGTACGTATTTCTTTTCGGAATGTTATTTGGAAGATGTGCCCAAAATTTGGAGTGAATGGAATGAAAACTGTTGGAGTTATGCTGCGTGCCGTTTTGAAAAATTGTGTTTTGAGAAAAACAGTCGACGTCTCACACACGGGCCTGCTGCCTTTTTTTAGAGGTACCCTTATTCCAGATGGTTTAAAGCATCTCTTAAGCGAATAAAAAAATTAATTTTTTTACAATTCTACAGTGGTGTTACCCCTTAAGAAAATGGTCCAACTTCAGGTCTTGAATCTCATGAACTAGGACCAATTTTCGAAATTCAGTCCAATCGATCCCCTGATATCCTTATCAATGCAAAATCATTCACTGATGACGAATTTGGCAGTCAGAACTCGATCGGAGGACACAAAAAACGAAACAATAAGCATATCGAAAACTTGGAGATAGAAATAACCAGACGGTGCGTAAGATCATAGTGGGGAAAAATGGACAAGTTATCAAAAAGTTTAAGGCGTTACACCTACATGGCCGGAAGAGAGAGAATTTTTTGTTAATTTTTTGCAGGGGAAACCTATGCAGGTTTTCAATTTTTTTTTACATCGAAGAGTATGGTTTTGAGTATCTTTTTGATTTTTTGTATTGAAAAATATTCTAAATGTGGCAGATACAATGGTTTTCGCAAACCGCTGTTTGAAAAACGTTCTTGGCGGTGACGAGTGCTGCTCGGAAACAAATAATCCGAAAAAACGCATTTATTTATTGCATGAAATTATCTAGTGCTTGGACGAAGGATTTGATGAAATAGTGATTTTTAAAAAAATGTGAAAAAAACCCTCTATTTTCGTTGATGAATAAAAGCTATGCATTGAAAAAAAAGTTACGACGTTCGAGCACTGCTTTTTTTATATGCAACAACCGCTTGCAGAATTTGCAGTTGATCGGTGCAGTGAACTTCAAGATATCGTGGTCACCGATTCAAAAAGAGTCATTTTGAGAAGAAAGGCTTTCGAGATTCGCTAGCTCGAAATCTAATCGCCCGTGCCTCCCTCAATTTTGAACGGAACATCTGAACATGTTCCGAGAATATTTTTGAAATATTATATTTCAAAAATCCATCGAAAACAAAAAACCGATATTTTCAGAAATTTCTACTAGGTATAAGCCCTTAAAGAGGCAAATTTGCTATCGAATTCGCGTTGAAATTCCCATCCTGAATTGCGGTGTGGGAATTGTGAACCATCCAAATAGAGAATATGTATACACAGTACTATCCGGCAACTTAGAGTATACATTTGAGGCGAAACGTTTCCTCTCCGTTTGTTGGTATAATAAGTTATGCAAAACGGTCGTGATTGTACGAGGCTGCAGGCCAAGTCTTTGCTGTATCGGATCTTGTGCTCCAAACGGGCTCCTACCGACCCCTCTTCTCTCCCTCACTCTCTCTTTCTCTCCTTCCCCTTGTCTTCATAAACGACGTGAATTACTTAGCACTTTTTCTTCATCCTAGGCGAAACAGAAACGTAGAAATATGTACGGGATAGCACGTATCCCGTTTTGTTGATTGTGCAGATTGATTGCAAGGGCCTCGTGTAAAATCGAGGGAACTTGGTTGTTTATTCAACGTGGTTGGAAGATGAGAGAAATGTTCGAAGGGCGATCACGTCGTCCGGTAACCGCCATGCACAATATTGCAAATGTGTGCGAGTCGTGATCTGTTTGTTAAAGTCAAAATTTAATTTCACTGAAAATCTTAGGCCACAGTAAAGGGTATAAAATCATGTGCGAATTTAACAATTTTTTTTCGTATAAAAAAGTGATTCCCTCGTAAAATTAATTACACATCTATTTAGTATGAATATCAAACTGTCAGAAAATCTATATATTTTTTTTCGATGTACAATATGGCTGATTACTCCAAACTTCTCGAAACAGCTTTTTTCCAATTAGCGTGACAAATAACTTCAAAAATTTTCACTCGATTTACTTCAAATTTAAAAGTTATGTTCCTAATTGCATTTCGCAGAGCAGTACGTACGGAATTTCTGATTAATCGAAAACTTTTCATTTGATGAGCAGTTTATGAGCAGTTATAACGAAATTTTTCACCGAAAATTCATTTCTGAAGTTCAAATACCTACAACTTTTGAACAAAACAATGTTTTTTAAATTCCGTACGTACTTCTCTAGGTATTCTCATGCAGATTGACGAGAATTTTAGTTTTTTGTTCTAGGTAAAAAATGGTGGATGCTAAATGTCACGCCGCGGAGCGCCTGAAAAAAAAACAAAAGAAAATATTAGTACTCGGCCATTTTGTACATCGAAAAAAATTATATATAAATTTTCTAACAGCTTGATATTCATACTGAATAGATGTGTAGTTAATTTTATGAATGAATCACTTTTTCATACGAAAAAAATTGGTAAATTCACACATTTTATACCCGTTACTGTGGCCTTGGTCCTTAAGGCGTTACCCCCACTTGTAGCGCAAAAAAGGCCGTTTTCATGATTTTTTTTAAAGAAAACTACAAAACTTTTTAAATGATCAATATACCATCTTAAAGAACACATCTTGAAGAACTTTCAGTAATTTTTTTATTGAAAAATATTACATTGTTTAGTAGCAAATGGCCGTCAATGAAATAATGTTTTTATATACACGGTTTGCGGTGACCAACATTGCGGCGAAGTGGATCATCTGAAAAAAAAATGCGGATGGATTTAGTCAAATATAAGTATAAACTAGTCTTTAATCGAAGGATTTTAAAAAATATTCATTTTTCACAAAATGGCGGACAGTCAAAGTTAATGGTTCGATTTTAACGAAAAAAAAACGGCCGTTTTTTGGCTATAAAACGGCCATTTTTTTTCGAAAAAAAAATCGAACCATTAAAGACTACATTTTTATGTATTAAATAAGCCTGCAAAATTTCAAGAAGATCGGTTCATTAGTGTTCGAGTAATCTTGGTCACCGGCTTCAGAAATGCCATTTTGAGAAAAACGCTTTTAAAGTTTCAATTTCAGTTTACACGAAGAAAATATTTTTTTTTGTAAACTTACATAGAGTCATCTATTCCGGGCCCATACAGAAGTATGGGCCCGGATACGTATACTTCAAAAAAATGCAATAAAAAAAATCGATTTTTTCAAAATCGCAAGTGGGGGTAAGCCCTTAAAGTATTCCTTTCACGAATCCGAATATTGAACAATTGAATTATTGATAATTCTTTAGATAAAGTGTCTTCCGAAAAATGAGCCTAACATTGTTTTTTTGCTATTTTCTCATTTATTGGGTTATAAATGATGATGTTCAGTCGGGGGGAGCTAAAATTCACCCCCCCCCCCCAGCTATGAAAAAAAAGTCTACACTGTGGTGAAATGACATACACTGAATGTCAAGCTTATAGTACTTCTTTATCGATGCGTTACCATCTTAAACTACACCCACGCAGTTCTGCTAACGTCATCTGTTGGAAACCCGCGCGAACTTATTCAACGTCCTAACATAAATCTTCAAGTCATAGTTCACCACATTCAATCACAGTCAAATCGACTTCTTTTCTATTCGAGGCTCTTTTCTGTCCGCTACCAAGGCTCCGATCAGTCAAGCGCGATTTTCCAAAAACCCAAATCTCTCCACAAGTTTGAGATGCCCAAAAACAATGGAATCGTCACGAGAATGCGTACAGTGGCAATCTAAACCAGCCCAATCAAGCAGACAGCCACCTCCCGAAAACTCTACATTGTCATGGCGTTTCAGTTTGCATTTTAAAATGCAATTAATTTTCTTCATAACCATAAAATGCAATTGACTTTTTTCACATCGACCAAATCTTTTATCCACAGTTTTAAACTACTCAAATTACTCGAACTTTTTTTTCGGTACCCTCATTAGAAATCCACGACCTAAATAAAATATAAAAGGTCTTCAATGACAATGAGCAAAAGGAAACAACAAAAACAGAAAGGAATTGTCGTTGCAGCGATGCAAATATCGCGACCGTGTCTCACACTGGGCATTTGTACATTTTTCTTTTTTTAAATTTGGACCTGTCGACATGGCTGTTCGACGTTTGAGATGCCTCCGTTGGGGCACGCCGAGCAATCTGCAAAGTCGACGACTCCAATTTACGATATGCGTGCACCACATGTATACTCAAGCGTCACTTTCCGTATGCTCGACGTACATAATATTGCTGCTTGTTGCTGCTCATTTTGGTCGTTGTGTGCGCTTTTACTGCCTCCATAAGTCGAGCCGCCTATCCCCCCCCCCCCCCCCCCCCACCGCTGGATCCTTTCGCCGTTGCCACCGAACCGCTCCCATGCGCTGTAACAACAAATGCGAAATGGCCTGCGAGAATATATACATTCTTGTACACACATGTGTAGTGCACCCTGTAGAGTACTTTGCTAACCCCCGGGCGTACTCCGGCTGCGCGATCGCGTCGTCGTCCACCTAGTATGACTGCAACGCCGTACGTTCTAACAGCAAGTAGTACCGCGATAGTTGCTATTTATGAGACTATGTGTGTGTTTGTCGGGGGTCTCACGTTCTCTCTCTCTCTCTCTCTCTCTCTCTCTCTCTCTCTCTCTCTCTCTCTCTCTCTCCCTCTCTCTCTCTCTCTCTCTCTCTCTCTCTCTCTCTCTCTCTCTCTCTCTCTCTCTCTCTCTCTCTCTCTCTCTCTCTCTTTCCCTCTTATAAGTCCTCTTTCTCTTCCTCTCTCAGACCTCTCTACCTACGTGTGCTGAACGTTCCAGCATTGTCGGAACTCGTAATAAGCCCAGGGGAGCTCTATGCCCAACCCTCAAAATAACACGTGGAATATCACAGAATATTTACTCACCGTACGAATATGTCCGGTGCACCTTACGGGAAAAGCGAAATTTTTCTTCTGCTACTGCAGTCACCAATCACCAGGGAACAGATTAAGGTAGAACGAGCGCACGCTCTTGATTTCTATAGATTTTGTTCAAATTTCAACCAGACATTGTTCATATCATTATGCATGTTTGAGCGAAATTTCAAAACAGTCGACTATTTAGATTGGGAGATAATAGGTTGTAAAATTGCAACTTTTAACACTGCAGGGTCTGCATTGAAATTTAGACAGAATAATTTTCCGTAAAAAAATATTTGTCCCTTATAATAAGAAGACATATGGCAACACCGCATCGTTCACGTAATCAATGACGTGAGTTTGCGCGGCATATTTAAAAGAACACCGCAACACAAATTTTTATTTGCAAGTAATTTTTAATCGAACAAAGTTTTTAATTAGTTATGAATGAACCGACACTTTTATTTGTTAATGCAGATACCATAAATAATATAAAATATTAATATTTATAATGCAAATACTTTTTTATGACATTTTTTACTTTAGGAACACGATAATGATTTTTTTCTCGAAATATTGAACACTACTGTTCTGCGGTGTTGCCATGTGTCTTATTATTATAGGGGACAAATGTTTTTTATGAAAAATTACTCTGTCTAAATTTCAACGCAGACCCTGCAGTGTTAAAAGTTGCAATTTTAAAACCCCATATCTCCAAATCGAAATAGTCGACTGTTCTGAAATTTCACTCGGACCTGCATAATGATATGAACAATAACTGGGTAAAATTTGAAGAAAATCTATAGAAATCAAGAGCGCGCGCTCGTACTACCTTAATCGACATATCTCTGCACTTTTTACCACGGAAAGCACCCATGCCGAGACCCTGAGCAATGATGGGAAAAATGCACACTGTTCTCTGGAAATGAGCTCAGTAACATTCATCCCCAACTTGAAGTCGTCCAGGATACCGTTGCTTGATATTTTTCTTGTAGGTCAACTTTTTCAATGCCTTTTTCCTTCCAGCCGATCTATCCATTTCCGCTATTGCTAAAAATCATTCTTTATGCCTATTCTTATCCTATTATTCGAATGGAAGTTTTTCGAAATCAATCACTTCTGCATTAACATTTTTGGCTTTATCGTTTTTTTTACCAATTTAGAGCTCGAAACACTTAAAAAAAATTATATCGTTGTAAGTTTGATGAGAAAAAACGATTTCTATTTTTGTATTAAAACATCTATATATATATATATATATATATATATATATATATATATATATATATATATATATATATATATATATATATATTATGTCAATTGCGCAAAGGATTGCTTTAAAGATCAGGGTAGGCGTATGTACGTTTGGGTATTTGTGGGTGAGAATTTTGTAACTGCAGCAGGATTATCTTTGCTGTACTGGAAAACCAGAAATCTTGGGCATATTTGAAGAGAGCCTAACCGCCGGAAATTGTGGTTTTCCGACCTCGCTGGTTCACATTTCCTGACATATATATATATATATATATATATATATATATATATATATATATATATACATACATACACACACACATATATACATCGACCTGCAGCAGTCATGGATATAGCTGTCAGGTGTACGCAATTTACCCACAAACTCGTACAGATTGAGCAAGAAGAAGCGAGACAGAGAAATAAAATAAACATGAGTCGTGACATGATTAATTGAAAACTTTAAAAACTTTCAACTTCTGGTGTTCAACTTTCGAAATCGATATTGAAATTTAACTTGGCCATTTCTATTACCAGCTTCTCTTGCATCTTCGCCTCACCAGTAAGATTCGAATAATCGCATCCTTCTTATCCCACACGATAGATATCTATTCGAAATTATATTGCAGTCAAACCATTTATATGACGACCGTACGTCGCGTATTTTTAATTCCGAGTTTTTTGGAAGAATACTCTTGGCAGATTTTTTCAAATTGTGTACAACAAGCTCAAAATACCCAAAAATGGTGAACCGAACTATGATAAATAAGATGTATCGTGCTTTTTGTTTTTCCCCCAGACTTGAACTGGCATTTCTGCGCAGGAAGGAACCTTTCGCGAGATTCCTAACTCCGCAAATTTTATTATTTTCGTATTAAAGTTTGAAAATGTATTTCGTGTAGAACAAATTGCCGGGAGAGGGCAAAAAGTGTACTTGGCGAAAGTCATTTGCGATGTCGTGGGGATAAAGCGGATGGAGGATGAGACGTACGAAAAAGTGGCGTAAGGCGTGTTTCTTATTCGGTGAAAATAGATAAACAATGCGGCAGTGACTTTTGAGGCCACGTCGCCGTTCGGTATGAGAAATGGTTATGGTAAAAGTTTACACCCTCTTTTCTTCCTGCCGTTTCTCTCTCTCTCTCTCTCTCTCTCTCTCTCTCTCTCTCTCTCTCTCTCTCTCTCTCTCTCTCTCTCTCTCTCTTTCCGTTTCCCTCCGTGGCTGCATTTCGTACACCGCTACATTGCAAAGTCGACCTGAAACCGCAAACGCGTGCACGTGAACCATTCCTCGGGGTTTCCGGTGGTGCAACGATTTGTCAGTTCGCGTAGTGAAAATATACTGGCGATGTTTGGAAAACTTCGTTTCCGCGCGTAGTATGTACGAGGACAGGTTGGGCTCCTCGAATGTCGCGGACTTGTTCGCTCCACTGTGTACATCATCCTAATGCAAAGGAATGGCGCGGTGGATCGATTTCGCCGTCAGCTCGGAATAACTTGCCGTTTTTTTTTCTTCTTCTCCTGGGAATGAGAGCCGGTTGGTACGGAGCTAGTTCACGTGGCAAAAAGTGAACCATCGCGAATGAATGGCATCAGGCGTGGCATGGGGTCGAAACGCTTTTGCAATTTTGGAAGAACTTCGGTGAATTTTGTTCGACGGGGAAAGTCGTCGGTGAACTTTTCTTCGTTCCCTACGCGACTGAAAAGAAATGAGACGCTGCAAACTTGGGTGCCAATGGCCACAAATATTTCGGAGGATACCGCAGGAAGTATTGGAAGCGCTGAACGATGTCACCTAAGTCAGTTTCTCAGGGTGTCTGAAAATGACCTGACGTTTTAATTTATTAGGAGTTAGGCCACAGTAACGGGTATAAAATCAGGTATAAAATAACCCACTTGTAGCGCAAAAAAGGCCTTTTTCATGAATTTTTTTAAAGAAAACTGCAAAACTTTTTTAATCGATCAATATACCATCTTAAAGAACACATCTTGAAGAATTTTCAGTAATTTTTTTATTGAAAAATATGACGTTCTTTAGTGGAAAATGGCCGTCAATGAAATAATGTTTTTATATACACGGTTTGCGGTGACCAACATTGCGGCGAAGTGGATCATCTGAAAAAAAAATGCGGATGGATTTAGTCGAATATAAGTATAAACTAGTCTTTAATCGAAGGATTTTAAAAAATATTCATTTTTCACAAAATGGCGGACAGTCAAAGTTAATGGTTCGATTTTAACGAAAAAAACAGCCGTTTTTTGGCTATAAAACGGCCATTTAAAAAAAAATCGAACGATTAAAGACTACATTTTTATGTATTAAATAAGCCTGCAAAATTTCAAGAAGATCGGTTCATTAGTGTTCGAGTAATCTTGGTCACCGACTTCAGAAATGCCATTTTGAGAAAAACGCGTTTAAAGTTTCAATTTCAGTTTACACAAAGAAAATATTTTTTTTTGTAAACTTACATAGAGTCATCTATTCCGGGCCCATACAGAAGTATGGGCCCGGATACTTATACTTCAAAAAAATGCAATAAAAAAAATCGGTTTTTTCAAAATCGCAAGTGGGGGTAACCCCTTAAGATTGACGAGAAAACGAAAAACGTTTTCCTCGCGCCCGATGACTCTCGTAAAGTACAATGCCAAATCCGAGCACGCCAGAGTATCGATTCGTCTGGGTAAACGTTATCATCATCGGAGAAAAGTACGCCGCGTGTTGAGAATCGACCCCAGCCGTAGACATCTTTGTAGAATCGTGTTGGTTTACGTAGCAAATGATAGTGGCACGTTTGGCCAATTTTCCATGTGTATGGCTACTCATAATGCGACGTGGCTATGTGGAGCATACGGAAACGTCGTCATTGTGCTCGTCGACCTCGACCTCGTTGTCGGTAGCTTCCTCTTCATCATGATTCCCGTTAGCATCCTCGACGTCCTCGTGGCTTCTGCGTCGAGACTCGCCATTAAAATGTCATTAAATATTAGCGAGTGTGCAGGTTGAAAAAGCTTCGACCTCGCGACACCCAGATGTGACTTGGAAGTGTACAGCAAGATGTTCGTTCTTGGAGATAACGTTTGGAAAAGGGGAGGCAAATGTTCCATAATGATTCCACGACACTGAGAGAGGCAAGAGACACCGATTATAACGCAACGCGATAAGTGGACAGCTGTCAATTGTCACGTTTGCTCGTTGATCGTTTAATTTCGCCTCACAGAGGCGTCCGCCACGCCGAAATTAATGCCGGATCCCGTTGTCTAATACCCGAGCGAAACAACGGTGTGCGCGTGAAAGGCAACGCGCCTATGATGAAAGCGCCGACTCGTCGGAAATGAGAATTAATTGCCCGCCCCGGCTAATTGCTCGGGTGTTAAATCTCTGGCGCCTGATGGGTCAAGGGCTGTTGTTGTTATGACGAAGGCGCGACCGAGCATGTAATATATATTGGGCTACACATTTTCCGCAGCCAATTATCGTACGCATACTCATCCCACGATTATTTGTTTCGTATCCAACATGTCCTTCGATCCAGAACCAACGACATTTTCATCCAGAAAAAAATTCGTACTGGAACTTCCTCCATGTTTTTCGAAGACTTGACATCGAAGTTTGCATCATTGGAATCCAGTGAACAGTTATTTTTTATTTTTTAAATCCCTCGCAGCCTTTTGGCAGACTTAGGCTGCCAAAATGCCGGTTGTCCGGATCGTCATCAGAGGTTGGCGACCTACATGTGTAGACGAAGGTCATGTTCAATAGTAGAAATCAAATTGGTATTATGAGAATGTAGAATCTGCACGTTTGTCGATATGTCGATATGTCGATTTTAGAATTTTCTTTTCTGTCTGTCAGGTTGATCGAAGTTGGCGTGGAAACGCCTGTGGCTTGTTACACCGAATCTTTTATGGGTGAAGATAAGCTCTTTCAGAATTCCTCTACGCTTTTTTCATCTGGATTTGTCGATCTGGTCCACGGAAAAAGCAATTTTCTTTTCAGGAGGACAGTCACCATCACCTCCAGCATTGAGGGGCTACATGGGTTTCGAAGCTAAAAAAAGCATATTTTCTCTACTTAAAAAAATAATATACAAATTATTTTATTCAAAATGTTAAGCACGTAAAAAAGCAACATTTCATCAATATTTTAAAAAAATTTCATCAAAAAATTTGGGAAATTAAGCCGGTGGGTTTCCGGAGACCCCCAAAAAATGGTGGACACGATTTCTCAAAAACTAATGCACCGATCTTATTGAAATTTTGCACACTTCTTCAAAATAGCATTGGCTAGTGATTGAACGAAGGTTCTTTTTCCGATCACAACTAACTTTACAAGGTTATGCGTAGTGTAAATTGTACCAAAATTGAACTATTTTGCATGCAACTCTGCCAAACAGTCAAATTTCAATTTTTTTTAAATCTTTCGTTCAATCACTAGCTATACTTATCTACTAACAGAAAAAATTTGGTTTTTTAATTTTAGATAAAGCTATCATGAGTTATCCTGACTCTATTACTAAGAATACTAAGAACTATTTTAAAAATATTGTTGAAATATTGCTTATTTATGTGCTTAACATTTTGAATGAAATAATTTACATATTATATTTTTCTTAATAGAAAAAACATGCTTTTTTGGGTTCGAAATCCACGTAACCCCTCAATGCGCAAACTCTTCAGCAAACGTCAATGTACAACAGTTTCTCTGCCTGCCAACTGGATTTTTTATGTTCCTTTTCCGGCGATGTGATTATGAGTGAGGATGAAAGTATGATATATTGAAAATGATTTTTCTTCAACAAGTAACGCACCAAAAAAAATGGTTTTAAAAAACAAGCTTTATTATTTAATGTACTAAAAAGTAGAAAAAACAATTTTTTTTACCACGTCACCTATATGTGACTATAAATGAAAGCATGAGGTGCTCAACTTTCAAAATGTTCAATAAATTTGCTCAATTCAATTTCATTAACCGTATTCAATTTGACACAATAGTAATTACAGAAATTATTATCACACCTTTATACTCTGTTTCAGGATTTTTATTTACGAAATCTATGGTTGTTTTACAGTAAATTAAATACAGTTGATATGTTAACGGATTTATGTAAATTAAAGATGATATATATAAATTTTGAACGCCCCAAGCTTTTATTTATAGTCATATATAGGTGACTTGGTATAAAAATTATTTTCGACGTTTTAGTTTTCAATTGATTTGACTAGTTAGTTGTTACTAGTAGTTTACTATGAGTTTGTACAATAGGAACATGGAATGCTTGTAAAAAATAACCAAGACTGTAATTGGGATTGAACTAACGATTAATTGCTGTATATAAACTTTTCACATCCAAACACAGTCGGCTACGAATTTGTTTGAATGTGTTAGTGAGATTTTATATGGATGATTAGATATAGCTAATTTTACACAAAAAGTTAAAAACTGAATGGATTTCTTTTCAAAGTTGCATCATGCATTGTCCCCTTTTAGATGCATGTTTGCAAAATTTCAGAGCTTCAAGTAGTTGGGAAGTGGGTGAAATATCGATTTTCCATTGCATTCCAACGCTACAATGTAAACACCACTTGCGTTGTCGTAAGGTAGCTGGGAGTCTATGGACCGCCTGGTATTAAAAATTGCCACAAAACAATTCAAACACTCCTTAGTTGCAGTCAGAATTGCCATTTCCTCAAAACGTTGATGAAAGTGCTTATTATTCACTCTTGGCCTACGTAACTTTTCTATCAACATTTCCACCCCTTTCACTGCAGGGTATTGCCCTGGTCTTCCGGAGCTCGACTGCGACGTCCTGTCACGTCCCTACATCATGCCACGTTAATTAACCGTCAGAGCTTCACGGTGTTGTCTTACGCTTCGTAATACGAGGATGCGATCCGTCTGCGGCCCTACTGTGCACGGAATCCCCGCGTATTTCCTCCGGTGGTAGTGCCGTTGCCATTAGACCCCATCTGCAAGAGCAATGACAGTTTTTCACAAGCAAATTTGCTACGTCAACTGCAACGTTGAATGTCCAGAGCCATCCCTCCTTGATTGCCATAATCCTGGATCTTTGTACAAGCTGTTTTTTTTTTATCGAGATAGAATCATTGGTACATTGAGGGTGTACATTAAGGCGGGATATACATTTAGACAGGAAAAAAAAGCAATATTGAGGGATTTTTTAAACTAAGAAATATTTATTCTACAATTATCAAACTTTAGGTATACTTGAATAGTATATTTAAGTATACAAAACAATTTTTTTAAATTAATTTATCATCAAAATGACGGAGCTGTGGCAGAGTGTTACAGCAAAGTCGCCGCGGGACTTGCGAATCGGCGTGCAGTCTAGCTTCCCGTAGACTTTGATTTGCAAAAAAGTTCAAACATTTTTTCAGTTAGAACAAGTATAGTTTCTATGTGACGATAATTAAAATGAAGACAATGCAAATTTGTTCGCAATTGAGAACAAGACGATGACACCCTTGTCATAAGTCTGTACGATTTCTTCGCCATTTTTGAGAATTAGGGTTTGTTTTACTACTTCTTGTGGCTATTAAACGGTATTTTTGTTTATTAACCTTAGAGAATGGCGACGGTAGGGCACGGTCTTCTAAACGGGTTGCGGCGGATATTGTCAGACGGCGTGACACGTGGCGTCGGTGGGATTAATCTGAACAGAAACCAACGACGATTTTACTTTCATTAACACTCTTACGCAGAATATGAACCAAGAAAAAGTGAGAAATGTTGAAAATCGACGAAAAGATACGCTTGGAAACATAAAAGATTAAATTTTTCGAAAAAATGGCTACATATTGCAATAAAAAATGTTTTTTTTTTTAATTGTCAAGATTATTTAGGGTCATGTTTTAGACAATAAGGTTAGACAGATTTATACAAAATTTCGTCAGAATTGGTCGATTAGTTTTTTTAGCTATACGTCACGCCAGTTTTGAAAATGCAGTTTAGAAAACCGTGCGATACCTCCGTCATTTGTAAAGATTAATAACGTAAAAAAGTAAAATGTAACAGCCAAACGTAGTAGTAAAACAGACCCTAACACCCGTATTCATAGTCGTTTCTAAAGAAATAAGGCCTCCTTGTTCGTTGTTCTGAACAAAGAATAAGGAATAAGGATTCCTCAAGAAACATCTATGAATACGGGTGTAAGTCTTAAAAATGATGAAGAAATCTATCCCTTTAAAAAATGACAATCATGATAATGAAAATCATGAAAATCATGAAACAGCAAATCTTTTCCTCGCCTAAAAGCCTCTCCCCTTAATTCACGATGGCGTAAGTAATAATTTCTTGAGGATAGATTTGCCGATCTAGATTGATGCTCCGCAGAAGAGTTTCATGTTCAGATCCGATTCAAGAATAGATTGGGTGATCTAGATTGATTAAGGACCGTTGAATACAAATTGGACAATCTAGTTTGGTTCCCCACGGAAGTGATTCCCGTTTGGGGGTTGAAAAGTGGACCATTAATTCGATTGAGCCGAAGGACATATACAAATGGATGGCCTTATATCGACAGTAATTAACTACAATTTATTACGCAACGAAATCAGACATTACTGTCCAACGAAAATGACAAGGACTGCGAGTGTTCTTTTTCCGAAAAAAAATTCTTCATTTTCTCGAGTAGCACTCTGCGCAATGGCATTTCTTTTCTTCCATTGATACTCTCCACCTCCAAGATAATATGCACGGTACGGGACCAAGCCCTGAAAGCATAAGAAGTGAAACGAGCTACGGTCATGCGGATGAAGTTTTTTATTCCTGCTGTGTAGGTCCTTTTTGCTCCTCAAGGATGAGTTGCTCCCTGGTGTTGTCGCGATCTGCTATCAGCGCTTATCGCGAACCTCGATTACTCATGGAAATTTGTTCTCCTACGAAGGACGCAAAAACGTACGGGATCCGGGACAGTGCGAGGGATGAACAAAATTGCTTGATATTCTCCACGAGGTTGCTAGTTCACTGCCCGAACGAAGAGAACGTCATGAGGCACTTCATGGATATAGAAGTTGGTTAGGGAACTCGTGAATTCTGTCGCACTTTTTGGGTCTTTCAATTGTCCGTCACCCCATAAAAGAGGACCACATTGGCTGGAGGTAAACACCCCGAAACAACTGAATCATTGGTCCATGTAAATGCCCCTGTCATCGGGCACGTCAGCTCTAAGTACATCCAGGAAGGACCCTCAAGGTCGCCTAATTTGGTTGGAAGTTATGGCATCACGTTTACGTTCGCGAAGCGTCATTAACCCGAACAAGTTTTCAGCGGAGAGCCAACGAGTTCATAAGCGTTTCGGAGTGGCTCAAAGTGGCCCTCAATGACGCTGCTCGTTGATGGAGTGCCAAGAAGGATCCCGGTCAATTTACTTTTAACGCGCGCGCTATGACCGTTCGGCTTAATGGACAAAAACACTTTGAGGGTGGATCTTCCCGTCTGAGGGTACAAGAGCGAGGAGAAAGAGCAGTGGCGCGACGAAAAAAAGGCTGAAGCGAGAAAGAGTCCCTAAGCATCACTTGAACGAAGTTCGATGGCCCTACTGCCGCGACGACCGCTCAGTCTGCTTATGTGCGGGAATGCCACGTTATATAGGGCACGGAATAGCTGGAACTCGAATGGAAGCCAGTGGGAACGGAACACGCAGCTATCATGTAAAAAAAGAACCTCCTGCAGGGTCTTTACGACACCAGGGAGTGTGGTTCTTCCTGAGATCTTGGTCGGTGGCGATAAACGCCTTTTAATAATACTTGTACCTAATGAAAAAAACGAGCAGCTCACGGAAACCAATTCCGTTACGGCTGCCGAAACTAATTAAGGGGGCAGCCTCATATAGAGTTAATGTTTGGGTGATTGTGGAATGTTTTGTGATCCAAATGCCTTCTATGCTTCCTTGATCTATTTTTATTGTACTTTTGTGTGGTATTGTGATTTATTCAGAGCCGATAAATGAGTCATTGAAAAGTTGAAGTGACGTTTAAGGGGTTACCCCCACTTGCGATTTTGAAAAAATCGATTTTTTTTATTGCATTTTTTTGAAGTGCAATTTGAAGTGCAGTTTTTTTTATGCCCTGAATAAATGACTCTATGTAAGTTTGCAAAAAAAAATATTTTCTTCGTGTAAACTGAAATTGAAACTTTAAACGCGTTTTTCTCAAAATGCCATTTCTGAAGTCGGTGACCAAGATTACTCGAACACTAATGAACCGATCTTCTTGAAATTTTGCAGGCTTATTTAATACATAAAAATGTAGTCTTTAATCGTTCGATTTTTTTTTCGAAAAAAATGGCCGTTTGATAGCCAAAAAACGGCCGTTTTTTTCGTTAAAATCGAACCATTAACTTTGACTGTCCGCCATTTTGTGAAAAATGAATATTTTTAAAAATCCTTCGATTAAAGACTAGTTTATACTTATATTTGACTAAATCCATCCGCATTTTTTTTTCAGATGATCCACTTCGCCGCAATGTTGGTCACCGCAAACCGGGTATATAAAAACATTATGTCATTGACGGCCATTTGCCACTAAACAATGTAATATTTTTCAATAAAAAAATTACTGAAAGTTCTTCAAGATGTGTTCTTTAGGATGGCATATTGATCGATTAAAAAAGTTTTGTAGTTTTCTTTAAAAAAATTCATGAAAAAGGCCTTTTTTGCGCTACAAGTGGGGGTAACGCCTTAAGGCAGCGTCGTCCAAAACTCATTTGGCGTGCAGAGAAATGGTCCCTCATATCATAAAACAATTTTTGCAAAATGAACATAATATGGGAAAAATAGGGCTCTATATGATTTCATTTACCACCGAAAAATTCGAAATTCCGTGGGTAGTACAATTCTGGAAAAAAACAGTAAAATTTCAACGAATTTTTTTTCCAAGAGGCTCGGCGAAATTCGAATATATTATTAACAACGTTGGCTCGGTTGGAGGGGCGCTGAATTATATTTGACGTTCTCAAAGGAAAAGGTAATTCTGATAGAAGTTTTCTACGTTGGGCTGCATACCAATTTGCAAAAATGTGGTTTGAGAGAAATACATTTAAAGTTTGGATCTACATATTTGGGTTGGTATTTCGACTTTGGAATACAAATTCTGCAACCATTGAGTTCAATCTATATGCTGACGATCGATTTAAAAGAAAGAAATTGGATTTTCCAACGTTTTACACGATCCAGCCCTTCGCCCCTGGACATTCAAAGTTGAACCCTCATATCCTAATTCATATTATATATTATATTCTGCCAACATATTTTGATCCAAGTAGTTTGGACTTGATGGATAAGCCAAAGAACGTAGTTGTGTAAAACACTATACTTTCTTTTCCAATCAAAGAATACTACCCACTGTCACGTTGACGTCTGCATCCTTGGAATGTTTCTACCAACCTTGCTAGAAATGTACAAGCAAAGAGGGAAAAAAATATTTTTTGTCAATAATAAAAATTAGAAAAACGAAATTTCCGTTGCATTCCACAATGCAAATTTCAATTGCATTCTCATTGCACGTCATCCGCAGTTAACCGCAATCCACGCGGATTCGTCACAGAAGATGGCTTGGGATCCGTGTCTGAACCGCGATGAGTGTCACCGCGCCCCTGATGCGGAAACTATGCGACTTTTCCGGTTGGTATGACGCTCTCGCGTCATCCTACCCGCTCGTGTATTTGCGGCTACGTGCCCTATTACTCTCATCACCCAGCAGCTGGAGAGGTTTTTTATGCATGTTTTATTCTCGTGAACGTACGAGAAGAGATTCGAATGTCTCCTTGTGTCTCTTCATTTTCCCCTCTCCCCTTTCATCCACCCCGCTAATTTACCCTCGCTCAATCCCCCACTTCACTTCTTCACCGTCTAATCCTCGGCCATATTTCGTGCGAAAAAGTTAATTTTAGCGGAGCTTGTATTCACTTATCTCAGCTCCATAAGTCATGACAGGGGTGCCAACACTTTCGGAAACCAACCCTCTGCGCGCGCGACTTTCCCATTCGTCGCTGTAAGTCCCCTATCTCGATCTTACCATCAGCTTCATCCGGATGCAGTAGCATGAAGTGAGACAAACAAGTGTAGGCCGTCTAAAAGCCCTCTGACACAGACTTTTATCAGTATCGTAAAAAAAAAGGCTCACGACCTTTCTCATACCGACACTGAAGTGCTTTTGGCTCTCCACGTGTCTCTCGCAGCAAGGTACATGAGTAAACGTACATGCTGCGATTGGATGAGGTTCGAAAAATTTGATAATGATTTTTTTCCCCTTGGTGCACAACTTTTTTGGCCGATTAAAAAAAATGTCTTACTTTTTCTTTTGTAAAATGGAGTGCATCTAGATAATGAAGGAAGGTAGGTAATTGCACGGATCTTTTCTTGCACTGCGGCCTGTCCTTCGCCTTGACACCGGAACACGACTTCTCCGTGCTGGCTTTGGACGCTTATGGGCATTTAGTAAATTGAGTTTGTAGGGATAGTAATCATGGAAAAGGGCGATATATATATATATATATATATATATATATATACCAGGTGACCCTTTTATTTCTGCCACCCGAAATAACTCGGTAATTATCGACGTCACAAAAAAATGTTCCAGACAAAAGTTGTACGGTGTGAAAGGGGCCATCAAATGCGACCATTTTTTTTATTTCGGTGAAGGCGCTGACGCACAGTCAAGGTCACTTCCACTTTTTTTAATGCAATGGTACATTTCTTTTCAACCAACTTGTGAAGTATCTCAAGCCGCATAAAAACATTAGGGGGTCAAAGTCGTTCAAAGTCATTCAAGGTCAGTATCGATGATACAAATCTAAATATCTCGGACTACCACATATTTGGTGGTCATCCGAGATATTTAGATTTGTATTTCATTTCAACAGGTGACCTTGAATGACCTTGAACGATACTCCACAACATGGTTGAAAAAAAGTACCATTCCATTAAAAATAGCAGAGGTGACCTTCACTGTGCGTCAGCGCCTCTACCGAAATAAAAAAAATTGGTCGCATTTGTCGGCCCTCTTTACACCGTACAACTTTTGTCTGGAACATTTTTTTGTGACGTCGATAACTACCGAGTTATTTCGGGTGGCAGAGATAAGAGGGACACCCTGTGTACGTATGTATGTGTGTGTGTGTGTGTGTGTGTGTATATATATATATATATATATATATATATATATATATTTATATATAGGTTCCCTTAAATGTCTCTCAATCAGAGTAATATCCAACCTCCGGCTCAAGGAAACCTCAAATTTCCGTTATCGCAAGGGATGACCGATTGCTTTTCGGCCCTTAAGGTATTCCTTACGCGGAGGGCCGTATTTTGTGCGGGCATAAGTAGGGCCCTTCTGAATCATTGGTAAATTACAGTAGCGCTTAAGGTGGTCAGCATAGTATAGTTAGCACATCTATAGTTCTCACCCGAACTAGAATATTTCTGATATCTGCCATAGTCATTTTTAAGCTAAAAAAGTGGAAAACAATGACGAAACTTGGAACTTAACTTTTAAAACCACGTCAAAAGTTCAATTTTCGATGTTCTTACTTTACTTCAGTTTCGGCAATAGGCTCAGGTATACAAATTGAAATGCGGTTTGATTTTGTAAATTTCGGATGAGCTAAACCTTTTGAGTAATAGCAGTCGTCAACCAATTTCTTTACACATGAGTGTCTTCTAAACGGTGTAAAGTCGATTCAACGTTTTAATGGTTCGGAAAAAAACACCTAGAAAAGCGGAAAATAGCTATCACTTCTGATGACCCCGTTAATAAAAATAAGTTGCAATCAATCACACCCAACGATAAACAGAATTACAAAATTTCACGCAAATTTAGTAGATTTAGCCATTTTTACATTGTCTCTGAAAAGTCGTGGCTACGAAAAATCCACTTTTTTCTACATTTTTCTAAGTTTTATCGTTAATATTTTCTTCGAACATTCGGTGTCACCCCCTGTTTTTATTGTCGCTACGGAACCTTCAGATTTTTTTACACTCAGAAAAAAGATTTATTATGTTTCAATAAATTGGCACATTAGAACATAATTTCTTAGAAATTAATAAACGTTTACTCGTATGGAGACAATTTTTATGTGATTGTAACCACAGAATTTATTCGGCGTCACTAAATATGTTTCTTTACGTGCCGATTTTTCACATCAATTAAAAGCCATATTTAAAATAGAAAATTTGAATAAATATTTCCTCAAATCAAATAAATACTACTTTCCAATCACGAAAACCTCTTATTTCGCGACTATGATACTAATGCGCGCATGCGCACTTTGCCCTTCAACGCGACGGGCCCGACAGCAGGCCGCTCGTCAGATGTGCTCACGCATACGCTTACCATGTAGCTTCTTCCTATGCCAATGCTTTTGGCACAAGTGTCAGTGTTGCGTTTCGGAAGTGAGAAACTCGACAGTGAGGAATGATTTGAGTGTAAGTAAGAATATTAAGTGAGAAAAAAACGATCAAGTGAAAAAATAACGACGGACGAAATGACACAATTCCTCGAAGAAAACCAGCTGGGGGGTTATGAAGAATCCTATTAGATGTTAAGAAAAACTCTATTTGTCGGACATAAAAGACCTATTTCTTCCAACTTATATATCGTATTAGATGTTAAGAAAAATTCTTAGTAAATCTTAAACATAAAGTTAAATAAAAAATGTTCTTAGCTGTTAATACAATCGTAGTAGGCCGACATACGAATAAGAAAACTTATTCGCCGGGAGACAAAATTCTTTGTCCTTAATAAATCTTTTTTCTGAGTGTACACGCGTTGAGCAGTTCATATCACTCACCTAGAGTTATTTATTCATAATAACGACGATATTCAGAGTCGTAATTTTTTGTTAAAAGTACGGTAACTTGGCTTGAAATTTTACCAGTAAACTGGAATATAGTTTTGCTTCATTATAGACAAAAATGAGTTAACTGTTAAACATTCGGGTTCGTAAAGGAATACCTTAACCCCCCCCCCCCTATCTATTTTCAATTCTTATCGAACCTATTCCAATTCTCGATAAACAAAAACCCAACACTTAGAAAAATGTCAAACAAATCAAAAGTCACTAAACAGCTCAGTATGATCAATTTGAATATGTATGACCGTGAATTTCTAGTAATATGACAGATTGTCGAGAGATATCAAACGCAGACAAATTTTCCACTCTACCTTCATATTATCATGCAATTTTGTTCATGAATCTCACTCTAGAACGTTTTTGTTAATGCCGGAATTTCGGTTCGAAGGTAAGATAATTTTTCTAGTTGAAAAATATAGCATATTTCAAAAATACAATTTTCGAATGCCCACCATCAGAAAACCTTCCAAGTCGAAGGCTCTCTCGTATGTTCACCCTTAGCACCGAGAGGATCGAGAGAGTCATTCTCTCAAAGATGAGAATCTCGAAGTGGAATTAATCGTTCGTATAGCACAGACGAGATATGCCAATGGATGGTCTCGTCCATCATGGTCATGGATGGAGAAGGGGCTTGACCCGTCCGACTAGGCCCTTTCGAAGTTTCATCGACGTTTCCTGCTTACGAGTACTCTCGTTCGGTTCGTGATATATATATATAATCTCTGATCATTAAGGGGTTACCCCCACTTGCGATTTTGAAAAAATCGATTTTTTTTTATTGCATTTTTTTGAAGTATAAGTATCCGGGCCCATACTTCTGTATGGGCCCGGAATGGGCTCTATGTAAGTTTACAAAAAAAAATATTTTCTTCGTGTAAACTGAAATTGAAACTTTAAACGCGTTTTTCTCAAAATGGCATTTCTGAAGTCGGTGACCAAGATTACTCGAACACTAATGAGCCGATCTTCTTGAAATTTTGCAGGCTTATTTAATACATAAAAATGTTGTCTTTAATCGTTCGATTTTTTTTTCGAAAAAAAAAATGGCCGTTTTATAGCCAAAAAACGGCCGTTTTTTTTCGTTATAATCGAACCATTAACTTTGACTGTACGCCATTTTGTGAAAAATGAATATTTTTTAAAATCCTTCGATTAAAGACTAGTTTATACTTATATTTGACTAAATCCAGCCGCATTTTTTTTTCAGATGATCCACTTCGCCGCAATGTTGGTCACCGCAAACCGTGTATATAAAACATTATTTCATTGACGGCCATTTGCCACTAAACAATGGAATATTTTTCAATAAAAAAATTACTGAAAGTTCTTCAAGATGTGTTCTTTAAGATGGTATATTGATCGATTAAAAAAGTTTTGTAGTTTTCTTTATAAAATTCATGAAAAAGGCCATTTTTTGCGCTACAAGTGAGGGTAACCCGTTAATTAGATTCTCTGCTGATCTCATGCATCAGCAGGTTCTCAATTATACGAGAGTTGTTTTTTGCACCCTTCAGATTCCCTCGTGTTATTCACGATGTATTTTCAGGGCACCCCCCTCCTCCCGCCGCGGTAGGTTCCACATTTTCACCAGGAAATAGATCCCCCTGTATTTCTGTTTTTTCCAGTCGTACGCAATCAATCTTAGGCGGCCATGCTCCATCGTGAGATTGATTATTGAAGCATCTGATTTAAAAAAACACTGTGCACAATTGTACAATAGAGAATATAACCTTGGCACCTTTTTGTACTGTGCATCCAGATTTTTCGTAACTTTCAGTTTCATACCAAATGATAAACGCTTGAATGATAAACTGTCGGAAATCCCTATCAGGCTGTTATAAAAAGGATAATTTACCTAGAAGAGTACACATTGGCGCCCTATCAGGTTACGGCGATCTTGGTAAATATTTGACAGCTTAACCCTACGTTTACACACTGGGTCATTTTCACCCGGATGATTTTTTAGTAAAATGCTCAGTTTCCTAAAATTGAACATTTTTGAATAATTTTTCCAAACGATTTAAATTGATATTTTTTATTTTTAATTATGCAGACACGTTGAGAAATGTTCAAAGTGTACACCTGATATTTTTCTAGTCGGGTCAAATTGCCCCGGCGTGTCAAAATCGTGGCCAAATATAAGTGCGTCAACTGACGGTTAAGGGATCATGACAGTGTAAAATTTTCAAAAAAACGATTTTTTGCATTATCCGATAGTATAAACGGTTATAAACATGCGTTTTTCTCGAAATGTCGTTATTGAAAACGGTGTACATTCTCAAAGGAAGAGTTTTCAAACTATCCGTCGCAAATTTTGACGCAACATTCTTCACGCCATTCTTTATCTTGCTATGGGAGCTTTTTTTAAATCTACATTTTGTTAAACGAAAAACTGTCAAAAAAATAGGCGAAATTCGATACTTTTTTTAAAACCGTCAATTTTGTCAATTTTATTGCCATATACCATTGGTATATGGTATATATACAAAATGGTATATATACCATTTTGCCAATTTTAATTTTTAAAAACCTCCATAGGAAGATAGCGGCTTTCATACTGATCAACAATCTTCTTACTAATTTTGTTTCCGATAATATTCACGGCCACAACCGTGTACACCTTCTTCTTTTCGACTTCTTTTTTTCGAAGACATTTTCAACCGTTAAAAGTATGTAAAAAAAATATTAACGTTTAAAAATGTATGTTCTGTTCTTCACGAGTGCTTTGATTTGACATAAAAAAAATCAGACTGGTTAGCGTAATTTAACCATTAAAAAGAAAATAGCGAACATCAGCTATTTTTCGACCCGTTACACTGTGATGATCCCTTAAAATCAGCCTCCCACCTTCTAAAATTGATGGACCGCTTAAAAAAAGTTCAAATATCGTTGAAATTTAAGTACCGCTGGATAATTGCAGCCGAGGGAGCGTGTGGACAATAAAAATTGATCTGACATTAATGGCAGTAGGCATACTCGCAAGAGTGGCTTAATAAAAGAGAGAAATGGGAGTAGAACTTCGTACGGTCGTTATATTCGTCCGCCCTTTGAGATATGACGAAAGATAAACGTGTATCGCTCTTTGAAGACTTGCGGATCTATGAGAGGCTTTTTAACGTCGACCTTACCGATCCTGCTACGTTTCTACTTCATTCCTTTTTACACCCTACTTCATCCTTCTGCCTCGTCTATTCCCTTTCAGTTGGTCAGCTCACGGTCAAATGTACCGTTCGAGATAGGGGACAAAAAATCTAGAGCAATGAAATAGGAAGCTAGAGTCGACGAGAAAAGCCAATGGAAAGCTGCGAACCGACTATTACCGATCCCTTGCTCTTTTACGCGCCAATGTCATCAAACTCTGAACGTTCCCTTTTCCTTTTTGCCATCGCATTCCGAGACCTCAGCTCGCTACTCCTTCCTATCGTTCGCGAATGTGAAAGCCCCTGGGGGGGGGGGGGACCTATCAAAGTGAGCGTTTTTCATTCCATTGACCGTTTCACTTTAACGTGCCGGTGGAATATAGAAATCGGTTACGTATAAATTCGGGAACAAGGTCGTTTTCTAAAAATAATTATGGTGACGTTGTAAAATGGATTTTCAAAATTTTTGTTGGAAAATGTTTTTGTTTTGCTTTGTGATGGATCTTCGTTTAAGGCCTTAGGCCACAGTAACGGGTATAAAATCATGTGCGAATTTATTTTATTTTTTTGTATGAAAAAAATTAAATATAAATAATCATGTGCGAATATATGTATTTTTTTCGTATGAAAAGGTGATTCACTCATAACATTGGTTACACATCTATTCAGTGTGAATATCAAGCTGTTAGAATTTTTTATTTCGATTTACAAAATGGCCGACTACTGATATTTTCTTTTGTTATCTTTTTTTAGGCGCTTCGCGGCGTGATATTTAGCATCCACAATTTTTTACCTAGAACAAAAAGCAAAAATTCTCGTCAATCTACGTTAGAATACCTAGAGAAGCACATACGGAATTTAAAAAATATTGTTTCATTCACAAGTTGTGGGTATTTGAAATTAAGAAATTAATTTTCAGTGAAAAATTTTGTTATAACTGCTCATAAACTGCTCATAAAAGAAAAAGTTTTCGATTAATCAGAAATTCCGTACGTACTTCTCTGCGAATCGCAATTAGGAACACAACTTTTAAATTTGAAGTAAATCGAGAGAAAATTGTTGAAGTTATTTGTCACGCCAATTGGAAAAAAGCTGTTTTGAGAAGTTTCGAGCAGTCGGCCATTTTGTACATCGAAAAAAAAAATATAAATATATTTTCTAACAGCTTGATATTCATACTAAATATATGTGTAATTAATTTTATGAGTGAATCATTTTTTCACACGGAAAAAAATCGTTAAATTCGCAGAAGATTTTATACCCATTACGATGGCCTAAGGAATTAAATTGTACTCGATCATAGTCCCTTCACTGCCATCGAGAATTTTCAGAAGGGCACAGGGAAACTGAGAAAAACCTGTGTCGATACAGATGTTCGTATTTTGTTGCTTTCGTTTCTTTTGCAATGGAAAACCCGGCGAAAATGTTCCCCAATGAGCTGTTGACAGGCAAGCCAGCGCAGTGTCTCGCGGTCACCCCTCCGGGTATTGGCGCAAGACTGTTTGACGTGAGAGGACGTCGCAGACGCGAAAAAAAACGCGGGTACTGCCGTAGGTCCGCATTTCATTAATTATTTTCAAAAATAGAGCATACCCGTCAGCCACGGCATATGCTTTCATTTTCATAATTAATTAACATTACACAAAGGTGCTTTCTATTGGTAAACATTTTTCGCTGCTTACAAGCGACTGTCACGCGAAGCAAACAAATGTAGTTCACTCGATGTCGCTTTCTCGGCGAGTACCATTGTCGAATGGTCGGGTAATTAATTCGCCAATGAAGTATGGTGGACCCGGGGGGAATCATGGCCACGGGTAACCTATGCGCAGCGATAGGAAGGCGTAATTTTCGTTCGTAATTAAATTTGCCCGGATTCGCCACGTTCCGAATATTTCTGGGTCTCTCGGCGTTCCACCATTATAACGCGATAAAGTATCAACTTGAATCCCACGGGATTCTTCGTATGATTCCGGTCACAATCGCCCTCTCTCTCTCTCTCTCTCTCTCTCTCTCTCTCTCTTTTGCACTTTCGCACTCGTGCTGACATCATCGCAGGTGGACGTAATCGCAGGTGATTACGAAAAATCGTTTCCAACGTTGACTGAGCGCCTCTGACGCAGTGGTATCGAAATTTCTCGAGTTTCAACCATTTTTGAAGATTATTCTACACTGACGACACACGAGGATTATTTACGTAAAATAATTTGGAATTCGTAAAATAATTTGGAATTGTTGAACTAGGTGAAACGGAGTGTTGGGAAATTCTGGAAATTTGTTTTCACACACGAAGAATGCGAAGCTTCAGCTGTTTTCATGAGAGACGGACAGATGGACGGATTTACCAAATTCATAGATTTAGTCTCAACATCGTGTTCCAGCCCTATGGGGTAAAGGTATGGGGTAAAGGGGGGGTATGGGGCTTAAGGGGTAACACCACTGTACACGTGTAATATTAAGCGATTTTTCGCTTTTTGGAGGAAGGACAAGTATGAGGATAATAATATTCAAGGACGTTATTAGTCATGTCTTCAAGTGGACAAAAAAAATTATATTGACAAATTATACATAATGGTGACCCATTATCGCGGGGCATGTTGCATTTAAGGTAAAACGAGCGCGCAATCTTGATTTCTATAGATTTTGTTGAAATTTTTAGCAGATATTGTTCATATCCTTATACATGTTTGAGTGAAATTTGAGAACAGTCGACTATTTAGATTGGGCGATAATGGGTTTCAAAATTGCAACTCTTAACACTGCAGGGTCTGCGTTGACCGAAAGTCGGGTCGCATAATTCATCGTACCTATAGTGTTTATAAATTTTGAATAAAAATTATGGTTAGATAGTAAACTTAGTTAGGGAAAGAGTGAATAAAGTTTGGATTGCCTTTACTATTCAGTTTTGCTACAAACGTTCATTAAAGACAGAATAATTATTCGTAAAAAATATTCGTCCCGTATAATAAGAAGACATATAGCAACACCGCAGAACAGTATTGTTCAATATTTCGAGAAAAAAAATAATTATCGTGTTCCTAAAGTTAAAAATTTTGTCATAAAAAAATATTTGCATTATAAATATTAATATTTTATATTGTTTATGTTATCTTCATTAACAAATTGTGTTGGTTCATTCATAACTAATTAAAAACTTTGTTTGATTAAAAATTAATTCCAAATAAAAATGTGTGTTGCAGTATTATTTTAAATAAGCCGCGCAAACTCACGTCATTGGATACGTGGAACGATGCGGTGTTGCCATATGTCTTCTTATTATAGGGGACAAATATTTTTTACGGAAAATTATTCTGTCTAAATTTCAATGCGGACCCTCCAGAGTTAAAAGTTGAAATTTTAAAACCCAGTGTCTCCCAATCTAAATAGTCGACTGTTCTGAAATTTCACTCAAACATGAATAATGATATGAACAATGTCTGGTTGAAATGTGAACACAATCTATAGAAATCAAGATTGCGCGCTCGTACTACCTTAAGGCGCTCCGTGACACGTAGTATCCCCTACGTGTTTTTCTAGCAATAGTACTTATGTACATTAATAGCATTTGAAAAAAAAAATTCTGACGAAATTTGAATCAGGATTAATTATAAAATAATAATATAAAATAATAATAATAATAAATAATTTTCGTGTAATTGGCATGCATTCGAAGTAAAAACTCAATTTTCGAAAGAAAAAAGGACAATCATTTGTTGATAAATAATGTTATAATTAAATCATAAAAAATCCCGTACGTATTTCTCTTCGAAATGTTATTTTAAAGATGTGCTCAACATTTGCAGTGAATAGAATGAAAATTGATCTTTGATAAATTGAAAATCAATTTTTTGAAAATTCTACAGTGGTGTTACCCCTTAAAGGGTCATGCCTACTTGTAAAAGTCGAAAAATCACTTTTTTCGAAACAAATATATTTTTACAGTATATCATCTTATAAATGTTTTCGGAAAATTGCAAGGTGGACGGATCAAAATTGTCAGATTTATAGGATGTTATGTTGACGCCCGTCGGAACGCTCGGAGCGTCGTCCGAAACTCTAAGTTTCGCTTTTTTTAGATGGAAAAAATATAGTATTCGATCGAAGGATTTTTTTCCGATGTATATTTTCGATTTGATGAACGAAGAATGCCATTTTTTCTCACAAAAATCAAGACTCTCACTTTGGACACGCACCATTTTGTGTTAATTTGACATTTCGGAAATTCCTTCGCTTAATCATAGGATAAACTAATGAACTAAGGAAATCTGTTCGATTTTTTTTTAGGCATCAACTGTAAATCGATTATAATTAAATATTTTTACAAAGAAAATGACAGAGCGTTCTTGAGATTCAACTTTTTCGAATACCTAATTTATGTATAAATTTATCACGATTTTCAAAAAAAGAATTCCAAAAATGAGTTGTTTCCGACTGTTGTAACTACGCAAAACCCCTTAATGAAAAAAAAATAATAAAGTCGAATTTATAGAAAGACACTACCTTTTTGTTACACGAGTGTAGATATACATATATATTTCATAATTTAAATATATAATTACCAGATTGAAATCAGGATCCAGATTACCAGTGCAAAATGGCAAGTCCAGATCCAAACGAACAGATTTTGCATTAGCGGAAATTGTGCGACTGGACCTAAAAAAAAATGGAAACCAGTACCGTAAAGCCTACTTTGAACAGGTTTTGGAAGTTTTTTGTAGGTAACTTTTTTTTAACATCCTAGATACCAACTTTTCTTGCTGCAATAGAACAGTGTGTCCTTTGGCTATCAAATGTATAAGAAAGTCAAGCTCCACCACCTCCTCACAATTTGATATATACATTTTTTGAAATCCCAAAGTATCCCCGAGTGTGGGGCTTCTTTGACAGGGCATTCAAATGCAACGTATGTCAAAGATTAAAGGTCACTTTGGAATCGTTTTGATAACAAAATGTAATATTTTATGCATTATACATGAAATTAATGAAAAACAACGATTTTTTATAACTAAATTGTCATCGTTATTAAGGTAGCAGAAATCGAACAATTTTTGTCCAATCGATTTGAAATTTTAACTGTAGCTTCGTAGATTGCGTTAACAGTCAAGTACGAACGCTTTTTTCGATGAATCAACAATTGTAAAAAATATATCACTTTTGAAATGAAAATTATGGTCGAAAAAACGAATTTCTTTTTCTAACTCGTCTCTATTTTTTTTTAATTATTTTTTAATCCCCCCCGTACTTGACAGCTAAAAATAATATAATCAACGAAAATATTTCACTCTTAGTTCCGGGCCTAAACTTACGACAGTTCTACTGCGTGCCGCGAAGAGGATTGGCTGAAAAACAGTAGTGCTATAGTGACTAGTGCGCCGCTATTTTGTATACTTTTGACAAATTTTTTTTTTCACATACTTCAATATATACCTTATAAAACCTAAAAGCTCTTTTGACCATATTTTTTATTCCTTTCTTAAAAAAAAATCCATAGAAAACGGTCAAAAATGGGCAGTTACAGTGGTGCCCTCCCTTAAGGGGTTACCCCCACTTGCGATTTTGAAAAAATCGATTTTTTTTATTGCATTTTTTTGAAGTGCATTTTGAAGTGCAGTTTTTTTTTGATGCCCGGAATAGATGACTCTATGTAAGTTTACAAAAAAAAATATTTTCTTCGTGTAAACTGAAATTGAAACTTTAAACGCGTTTTTCTCAAAATGGCATTTCTGAAGTCGGTGACCAAGATTACTCGAACACTAATGAACCGATCTTCTTGAAATTTTGCAGGCTTATTTAATACATAAAAATGTAGTCTTCAATTGTTCGATTTTTTTTTCGAAAAAAATGGCCGTTTTATAGTCAAAAAACGGCCGTTTTTTTCGTTAAAATCGAACCATTAACTTTGACTGTCCGCCATTTTGTGAAAAATGAATATTTTTTTAAATCCTTCGATTAAAGACTAGTTTATACTTATATTTGACTAAATCCATCCGCATTTTTTTTTCAGATGATCCACTTCGCCGCAATGCTGGTCACCGCAAACCGTGTATATAAAAACATTATTTCATTGACGGCCATTTGCCACTAAACAATGTAATATTTTTCAATAAAGGAATTACTCAAAGTTCTTCAAGATGTGTTCTTTAAGATGGTATATTGATCGATTAAAAAAGTTTTGTAGTTTTCTTTAAAAAAATTAATGAAAAAGGCCTTTTTTGCGCTACAAGTGGGAATAACGCCTTAAGGAAACATTTTATGTAAAAATGTCAAGTACCTGGGGTGCTATTATACGTACTTAATGAGTCTTGTAATTGTCATTGAGATCAAAATCAACTTGAGCAACATTACAATCAACTTTAGCAACATTATAACAATCTTGAACAAAAAAATTGTTCAAGTTTATTCCCCGCACTCGCCGCCCGCCACAGAAGGTCAAGCGGGCTCGCTGCGCACACATTTAAAACATATTTTGGCGCTCTGTCAAAGTAGCCCCAAAAACTGTCAAAGTTACCCTGAATGTCAAAGTAGCCCCGTTTTACGGTACGAATTTCCCCCGGCAATCCGCGATTTTTTTTTTTTTAATTCATATTGCCTCTCCAGGTGGTAATCAACGGGTAAAAGACAGAGGGCACGAACAAGAGAAACAAAAGCTCTGTGGAGCACGAATGGTATCCGCGTGTCTCGACAAGGGCTCGACTGCACAAACCCAAATCCCCCAAGCCTCAATGCAAATATGTATCCGCAACTTATCACTGTATCGGTGTGTTTTTTGTCACGTCCCTTGGATTGAAGTGTAGGCAGGACCTGGATTGCCAGTCATATCGAGTCATCACGAGTCGAAAGTCACAGGAAGAATGAAGCCTGCAACAATAAAGCGCTGGATGATTACTGGCCCAGTGGTTGGTAGACAATCCCGACGCAAAGTTGGACAGGGGAAGGTGGCAAGGGCAGAGACAGGGAGTTGGAAATGTTTCGAACAATGAGACGAGCAACGAGAGACGAGGAATCGTAATAGCCCTCAGAGGGACGCGAGAGGATGCTTGTAGAAGGCGAACCGTGATTACCCATCGACGATCTCTGACCGCGATCCCCGACGCGGTCTACTACCCTTGCGATTAATTCCCTCCCTGCTTCATGCGTAGAGTAATCCAGCATTCCTCTCGAATTAACAAGGTATGCATATATCCTTATATCATGTATATATGCCACATATATAGAGGGTGTCCTGTTATGAATGGATGATTCTGCAACTGTCGATAGATCACATCATGTCCTGCTGTATGCTGGAATTTTCCCACGGTTTTCGAGATTTTGCGCTTTACTTTATTTTTTGAAAAAAAAAAAAATCGTCTGCTTTTGGTTTTTCGCATGCCATTTCTACAAATGATATGAATCGAAAATAACTAAGCAACTTTTTTAAGTAATTGGAACGACATGCGCAGTACATTTTTTTTTTATACCGCAGGCTATTAAAGTTTAGATGTTCGAATTGGTTTGTATGAAATTTTGCATAAGATCTTTTTTCATAAAGTTTCCTTAACATTTGAGGTTAAAAAGAAAACTTTTCTAGATAAAACAAATAAACAATAGTATTTTTTTTAAACCGGGTAAGAAAAAGTTGTCATTTGTAGGAATGACAAGAAAAACCAAAAGCAGATGATTTTGATCTCGAAAAACGTAGGACTTGTGCTAAACTGAAATTCCAGCATATAGTAGGACATGATCTGACCTATCGACAGTTGCAGGATTATCCATTCATAACAGGACACCCTGTATATACATACGTAACTTGTTGGCTCGTTTGCAAAGATATATTATACGGCGTATTTTCATGAGTATATACTCATATTTAACATATATGGCTGTTTGGCGTAGACGGTGTTCCCATACGCAACGTTGCGTAGATCCCATTCAGCTAAATGTGAGCAGATTTAGACAAAGGTCATTTCCGGGTTAGACGAAAGGGAAACTTGTGAATGATCGTCCTCAAAATAGCCAGGGGTCGCGATAACCAACATTACATAGATATGATGTATTCAAAATTAAAGTTTCCCATATATCTTTTTATTGTTATTGTTGATATTACGTAACAAACAGTTTAGGCTTTTTACAATGCTCCTTTCATTATTCCATTCAACTTTTCCTGACGTTTTTTCATTCAATACACTATTTTGTACATACTCAATGTACTTTAGTTTACTTTATTGTACTTTGTTTTATACATGCACTATACAAAATTAAAGACGTCCATTGCAATTTAGCTGCATTGCCCTTTGCCTACTTTATTCTGTTCAGTACTGTATGCGTGGGTCCGTGTCGATCAAGAAGGAACGAAAAACAGTCTAGAAAAGAGCGAACAGGGTTGAAGTTCCAGACGTGTTTGGTTGATAAGCAAACAATCTCGTTTTTCAAAGGGGCTACATCTACCTAGAGGCCCGAAAAAAATTGTCATATTCCGAATTTTCTGGGAAACGGATGGTGAAAATAAAACGCATTTTTTTAAAAGAAAAAGGTAAAAATATTCGAAGCCTTTCGAAAAACTCACCAAAACACACAGAAAAACCACAAAAACATGGCAGCCGGCAGATGATGACATTTTTTTCGCGACGTTTGGCGGTGGACACTTTCGAGGGTAAACGGTCAATCTGAAATCTAAAAACAAAACGGGTTATTCAAGTTGACTATAAATACGAGTCGTTGACGATCGTCGATTTTTTTAAACATTTTTTTCAACAAAGTGGCGACAAATTGAAACCCGAGCTTACAAAATTTATGAAAAAAGTCGTCATTTTTACGTAGGTATTTAAAAATAAAGATCGATGTTAAAAAAAAAGTGAGATCGTCGACGACCTTCAAATGTTTCTAGTCGTATCTCCCATATATTTGAAAATAATCCATTAAGTGGTTCTCGAGATATCATGTCCACCGACTTTGGAAACATTATCATCTGCCAGCAGCCATGGTTTTGTTGTTTTTCTGTATTTTTCGTTGATTTTTTCTCAAAGACTCTCAATGTATGTACTTTTGTGTTAAAAAAAACGCGTTTCTTTTGCACCAACGGTTGCTCACAAAAAAATCGAAGCTTGGCCATTTTATTTACGCTTTTGTGTAGATGTACCCCTCAATGTTTAGGTAAGCAGATTAAAAAGCAGAAGCTTTTTGGGAAAAGACATGATTAGAATTAACCGAGCGCTCGAGCGAAAACAAAACTGCCGGTATTGATAAACGCCGTTACGAACTGTGCATTCAGCCGAGATCAATTTTCAATGCTCGAAACTGTGTATCCGATTGATAAAAATTCGATTTGCAGAACAATTGTCAGGACTCTCGCACTTTTCGAATCTTGCATACGTGTTCGTACATGTGTACACGGCTACCCATGCATCCATATGCAGACCTGCCTCGGTAACCAATCGGTTGTCGATCCGTATGATGAATTCATGGATCAACGGAGATGTGTAGATGTATATTATACGAGTGTGTGTATATATCTCCAGAATTAAACGTAGGTATTATACGCATAAATTTATATGATATATATATACACTAATGAAACCCTTACTCACGAACCCGTCAGGTTATTGTATAAAAACGGTAGCCCATAAACCTTACGTTATACAATTTCACCTCCGAAAAACGAGGCTCCCTCGCTCGGTCGACCCACCTACAATACACCATTGGCCCTACCGGATCTCAAGTTATTTGTGGGTTAATATATTTTACGGTTGGCGTACCGCCAGCACGGAGAGACGGTAGCGAGAGAGATAGAGAGAAGGAGAGAGAGAGAGAGAGAGAGAGAGAGAGAGAGAGACGCAGCCACCCGTTCACCATTCCCCAGTATGCTATGTGAGAATCGCTCTAAAGGGTCTCATGAATTAATATATAGTATGCCCTTTCTGTCGCGACATGTGGAACAAAAACGATAGGATCGATGGTCCTGATGTGTGTATGCGCTTGAAACCGGGGTATATCGTTGCATTCAGAGCCCATTGTGTCGAAGCTTTCCATTATGTGCGTCCATACGAGAAACGCAGCCTCCACGTCGAAGGTGCGCTTGTACCCGATTACTCAGGGTCTAGATTGACTGGCGGTTCCACGTTTTGAAATCGCTTTAATGAAGCGAAAAAGAAGCGCCGTACTTTGATGAGCGTTGCGGGCTTTATTCTGAAGAATGGAGGCAAAAGGCAGAGAGAGAGAGAGAGAGATGTAAGTGTTAAGAGACAGAGAGGGGCCGAGCAAGGAAGAGAAAAAGCGAGCAAGAGAACAAGAGAGAGAGAATAATAGAGAGAGACTATCACAGAAGCCCTGTGAATATATCACGCTAGAAACATTTCCCCCTAGACGTATATTACGGAGGCGTAACGAAGCTTTCAAGCTCTTGGGCGTGAACACACCTGAATGAACCGACGAACGATGTTCCTATATAAACGATCTTGAATGCTGACTGTGTAAAAGGATTTCAGTCATGTACGTATATATCAAAAGGTCGCCTATTTGACGTGCCCTTCTATTGTTCGCTACACTCACCCCGGTGGTTAACCACGCGGGTGGAGAACACGGTTTTTTGGACGGTGTACCTTGGAATGGTTTTTTTTATTGCGCTTAACAGCTAGAGACTTGCAACGGGCAAAAAACCTGATGATTTATACACGGAAGCCCAATAGTATTTATAACTGACGTAACAAAACATTTTCTATTTATTTGAAAAATTCAGTATTTATTTATATCTACAATTCGAGTAGGCTTACGACTTTTTTCTACGGCAATGTAATAGTTTGGGTGATGAAATTTTAACTTATAACGAAGAAGGATTTGTTTCATTTACCGGCGAGTGTCGGGTTTTCTTCCCAATGGAAACCGTGATATTGGAAGGAAAAGTTGAATTTTGCATCTTTGGAAGGCGACGAAAATTAATTCTTTTTGATTATTCAAATTCTTTTTGGCCGATTTAGGCTACCAACATTGCTCGAACGTTTCTACGTACTCTTACTAGAAATTTATGACCACTTGCAGAAAAGACTTTGGATTATGATAAAAATGAAGAATTAAAGAATGGACAAAAATATCGTCGCGTTCCAACGATACAAACTTCGACGTCATATTTTTCTGACGAACATGGTTTTTCGCGTCAATGAGAATATCCCGTGTAAAAGTGATCGCAAAGAAATGAATTCAAGCTCGCCAAGCTGTTAAGATTCTCGGTGGCTCGGTAATTGAGTACCGTCTCGTCGCACGGTAAAACTTTTGCCCCCATCTCGCTTCGTCTCTCGTGCATTTTCCCACGCCCTCGACAAAGGTTTAGATTTCGCTCGACCATTACTTCAAATATGCCTTTGAATCTACGAGGAAAAAGGATCTTCCGACACTTCCCTCCCATCCTATAGTCGCCTGTGTACTTAGCAAATATTCCGTTTCGAGAATTCGCGAGGGAACAAGTACGAAGCGGAAGTACAAAAGGAAGAAGAGAGAGCTGCAATGGCCAATGTATTCAATGAATATTAAAATACAGTCGAGATTAAACGAAAATACATTGGAAAGGTACAGGAGAATCTTTTCTCCATTGTTAGCTCATGGATTTATTTTTCTCGTTAATTATTTACCTTTGATACAAAAAATCGATATCTCGAGCAATTTCAATAAATTAGATCGAACGATAAAAAACGATTCTTGTTCTATTGAACGTAACCCGTGTAGAAATTTGAGTCCACCCGGAATCCACCCGGAATGGGTTTGCAATCTAACGGGTGTAAGGCTAGATCCTGATCCACCGTTTCCTTTCTGGGCAACTGATCAGGAACGGGCTGGAGAACAAGCGGTAAATGACCAAGAAAGTTGTAGGGAATAGATCGGGAAATAACCAGAAACGAACGAGGAGATTAAAAATGACGTTTCAGCATTTTTGGAATCCTTGAGGAGGTAAAATCAGGAGTGTATTCAAGTTAGTATTTCGACAACATATTGTTTGTTGGTTATTTACTTGCTAAGGTAGTGTATGAGTGTATACATACGCTGGCTCGCATTTCCTGATAGGCAAAGAGACAGATAAACGCACACAGATCGCTATCCAAGCGAAAAAGGCTTAGAGTGCAAAGGGATATTTTCCAAGTATCGAAAAATCATAAGCGTAAGTGCACGCTGTAAGCATAGCACTTCTGTACGTGGTGCAACTCACAGGACGAACTTTTATCCTCGTACGATGGTGCTTTGCTTACGCGAAGCGCTTCGCTTGTAGCCACCTGGCGGATTGTTGGCGAAATACATTCAGGTAACGTCTTCCCGGCCAGAACATCGATATTTCCTAACGTGGCGACGAGGCGTTCGAAAACTACGAATGACCTGCTTTACTTTTGTGCCGCATAAAATAATTTGGCTATTCTTTATGCACAAATCATTAGTTATGGAATCTCGGTATTTGTAATAAGCATTGTTATCCTCGTAGATTATCATTGATGAAATGAATGCTTTTAATGAGGAATAGAATTACAACAGATGTAATAGTTTCATCCTATTTATTATAAATATCTTTAATGAGGTGAAAAGCAAAGTAGCTTTTCTTTAGTTCTTAAGGCCTTAGGTCACAGTAACGGGTATAAAATCATGTGCGAATTTAACAATTTTTTTCGTATGAAAAAGGGATTCACTTATAAAATTAATTACACATCTATTTAGTATGAATATCAAGCTGTTGGAAAATATATATGTATATTTTTTCAATGTGCAAAATGGCCGTCTACTCGAAACAGCTTTTTCAATTGGCGTGACAAATAACTTCAACAATTTTCACTCGATTTACTTCAAATTTAAAAGGTATGTTCCTAATTACATTTCGCAGAGAAGTCTTCTGAAGTTTCTGATCAATCGAAAACTTTCATTTTATGAGCAGTTATAACGACATTTTTCACTGAAAATTCATTTCTTAAGTTCAAATACCTACAACTTTCGAATAAAACAATTTTTTTCCATTCCTTACGTACTTCTCTGGGTATTCTAATGTAGATTGACGAGAATTTTTGTTTTTTGTTCTACGTAAAAAATTGTTGCTGCTAAATGTCACGCCGCCGAGCGCCTAAAAAAAGATAACAAAACAAAATATTAGTAGTCCGCCATTTTGTACATCCGTCATTCATACTAAATAGATGTGTAATGAATTTTATGAGTGAATCACTTTTTGAGTGAATCCCTTTTTAGAACATGTAAATTTTCTGGCCGGGTTGACATTACGTGAAGATGTACTTGCTCGCAATGTATTCCAGCCAGAATATTGTAATTTCCAAACATAGAAGGTAAGCCGTAAAAGAACGATTTTGCGATCTTCCCGGTTTGTTCCATGGGAGGGCCCGGTCAGGTAAATCAGACAAGGCAAGTCTGGTCAGGGCTGGACAAAAAGTTGGGCTTGCCCGGTGACGTTTCTGCGCGGGAAGGGCCCATGGAAGGGCTCTCAGAGGGCCGGCGTTCGATTGGAAAGGTTCTTCACGGTCGATGCGGATGAATTTTTGGGTTAGGGATTTCGATAAACGTGTTAGGGTACTGGATACTGGGATGGCTTGAATTACCCGCGCAAAGTTTGCCGCAAGGTCCCCGTCTCTCGCGGCAAAGTTCACGATTAGTTATAACGACATTGCCATGGAGCACACTGAACACATAGGGAAGCAAAAGCCGAACGGGTAGCAAGGATCCGAAGTTTCCAATAGAGAGTTCAGTGTCTCTGCTTCTTCCTTGCTCTCCTTGATTCTCGGCGAAACGTCGAACATCTCATTCCTCTCACTCCATTGCCACCCCCCCCCTCCCTGAAATTCGCGAGAGACCGCGAGGGAGAGAGCACCGTTTTCCCGACGGAACGGATTTGCTAATTTCATTGCACGATGTATATAGTCACGTGAGGGAATAATAATACGATTAAGTGCCAGACCTCGACGTATCGATAGACTTTCGGAGACTAGCAGTGGCAAACGCTCGTCTGATCGCACGCGAATTTATCTACTTCGACTACGAGATCTCACGCTGATGCACCCAAATGCATTACTGTTGAATTAAATTCAGATCGTTCCCTGAACTGATCAAGCCCGAAGGACGCATTGTCCTGATAAAGGGATAAGGGTGTCGGCTAATCAAGTTTCATCATGGGGCTGAATTATTATCAAATTATCAAAATATGAAGGCACGGAATTCGATCCTTGGAAGGTTTGACTGGAGGATCGTTAGAAATGTGTGTCTGGCTCGAACATCATTGCTAAATTATGAAAGAATTAATGACTCGATTAAGGCGTTACCCCCACTTGCAGCGCAAAAAAGGCCTTTTTCATGAATTTTTTTAAAGAAAACTACAAAACTTTGTTAATCGATCAATATACCATCTTAAAGAACACATCTTGAAGAACTTTCAGTAATTTTTTTATTGAAAAATATTACATTGTTTAGTGGCAAATGGCCGTCAATGAAATAATGTTTTTGTATACACGGTTTGCGGTGACCAACATTGCGGCAAAGTGGATCATCTGAAAAAAAATGCGGATGGATTTAGTCAAATATAAGTATAAACTAGTCTTTAATCGAAGGATTTTAAAAAATATTCATTTTTCACAAAATGGCGGACAGTCAAAGTTAATGGTTCGATTTTAACGAAAAAAAACGGCCGTTTTTTGGCTACAAAACGGCCATTTTTTTTTTTTTTAAATCGAACGATTAAAGACTACATTTTTATGTATTAAATAAGCTTGCAAAATTTCAAGAAGATTGGTTCAGTAGTGTTCGAGTAATCTTGGTCACCGACTTCAGAAATGCCATTTTGAGAAAAACGCGTTTAAAGTTTCAATATTAGTTTACACGAAGAAAATATTTTTTTTTGTAAACTTACATAGAGTCATCTATTCCGGGCATCAAAAAAAAAAACTACACATCAAATTGCACTTCAAAAAAACGCAATAAAAAAAAAGATTTTTTCAAAATCGCAAGTGGGGGTAACCCCTTAAGGGAAGACTAGAACTGCCCAATTTTAACCGTTTTCTTTGGATTTTTTTTTAAAGACAGGAATAAAAACATGGTCAAAATAACTTTTAGGCTTTATTAGGTATATATTGAAGTATGTTGAAAAAATTCTTTGTTAGAAGAATACAAAATGGCGGCGGGCAAACATGCTCAAAATAAGTTTTAGACTTTATGAGGTATATATTGAAGTATGTTAAAAAAATTATTTGTTAGAAGAATACAAAATGGCGGCGCGCGAGTCGCTATAGCACTATTCTTTTTTAGCCACTGCGCAGCACGCAGTATAACTGTCGCAAATTTAAGGTAAACATTCGGAAGTGTCACTCCCCCTAAAAAGAGGCTGTACATTTTTTTATCAATTCTTTTTTATTATAAAACCTTATATCAAGTTATATTTTAATGGCGCACAACGTTTGGGTTTGTTTGGGCGTGTTTGGGTTTTTTTTTGGTTTTGTTTGGGTCTTAAAAATCTTGAATCTTGAAAAAAAGTTCGAAAGACCCACGAATAAAAATCTCAAAAAAAAAATTTATTGACATTGTTTTTGTTGATGCGCAGCCATAATAATATTAAATATGATGTTTTCTAACTGTAAGAAACCACACCAAAAAAATATCAGCTCGATTCTGACAGGAGTGACACTTCCGAATATTTACCAAAAATAATTTAAAAAAAATACAGTTTGAAAAAGGTGGTTTTTTCGACCATAATTTTCATATAAATAGTGATATATTTTTTACAATTTTCAATTAATCGAAAAAAAAGCGCTCGTACTTGACTGTTAAAGCAATCTAAGAAGCTACAGTTGAAATTTCAAGTCAATTGGACGAAAATTGTTCGAGTTCTGCTGCGTGCCGATTTCAAAAACATGGTTTTGAGAAAAACGCGTTTGAAGTCAACGGTTTTCTAAAAGCTACAGCTGATGACATTTTTTTCGTAATATAATGCCACCTATTGGTAGAATATAAAACTATTTTTAGTCGGTAACTTTTTCTCCAAAGATAGGCTTAGAAGAGGCGAGAACTGCGTCTGCCGGCGTGGCATTGCCGAAGGCGCTTTTCAGCGCACGGAGGCCCCTCAAAAATAGCTTGAAAACCACTTTAAAACTGCTCTCTTTTTAGCTATAAACGAATGTGCCTCATATTTTTAAAGGTTCAAGAGATTTATTAAAAGTGCTTCCACAAAAAACGATTTTTCGAAAATTTTAGTCCTCCCTTAAGGGGTTAGGCTACAGTAACGGGTATAAAATCATGTGCGTATTTAACAATTTTTTTTTTCGTATGAAACAATGATTCACTTATAAAATTAATTACACATCTATTTAGTATGAATATCAAGATATTAGAAAATGTATATCTTTTTTTCGATGTACAAAATGGCCGACTACTAATATTTCCTTTTGTTATCTTTTTTTCAGACGCTCCGCGGCGTGACATTTAGCATCCACAATTTTTTACCTAGAACAAAAAACGAAAATTCTCGTCAATCTACATTAGAATACCCAGAGAAGTACGTACGGAATTTGAAAAATATTGTTTTATTCAAAAGTTGTAGGTATTTGAATGAATTTTCAGTGCAAAATTTCGTATAAAACGGCTAATAAAATGAAAAGTTTTCGATTAATCAGAAATTCCGTACGTACTTCTCTGCGAAATGCAATTAAGAACATAATTTTTAAATATAAAGTAAATCGAGTGAAAATGGTTGAAGTTATTTGTCACGCCAATTGGAAAAAAGCTGTTTCGAGAAAAACGGGTTTGAAGTTTTAGGTACTCTATGACCCTGCTAGAGGTGGGCTTACTTTGTACACTCCAAGTTGGTAAAAAACAATGTTCTTGCTATTCATCGAATAGAAACTTATTCTTATGATGATGAAGCACCGTTTTATCGAAAAAAGTCGGTTTTTTGAAAATTCTACTGTGGCCCTACCCCTTAAATAAATATCATTATTTTATGATAAATTTGTCGAGAACGCATGTACATTTCGGAAATATGCCCCTCAACGTGTGCCTCCGCGCACGTAACAGCCTGTAGAATTCGATAAACAAGCTGAGAAATCTTTCGCCTTCATATTTTATGACGTTGCGCATAGCGTTACGAAAATTCTGCGGGACCTCGTAAACGCGAACAAACTTCGAGTTCCGGCAACTTTATACACGGGAGGATGAGGTTCGAGGAGGGGATGAAATTGTACAGCATGTATAATTTGCCGAGAAACAACTAAAGCTGGACATCACACGAAGTTCTCCACCATTGGACAATGGCTCAAGTACGTTGTATCTCATGCTCGAAGTATGAGAATAATGAACAAGAACGCTTAAGGGATCGTCTCAGTGTAAAATTTTCGAAAAATCGATTTTTGTTGTTGCATTATCGGATAGTATACACTGTAATTGTATGGACCTGGCATCGCCGATTGATCGTAAGTAAACGATTTATCTAAAAATTTTCCAACTTCAATCTTTAAACGCGTTTTTTCTCAGAATAGTGTTTTTCAAAACGGTTTCCACTCTCAAAGGAAGAGTTTTGAAGATATCCAGTTCCCCTTTGAAGAGAACATTTTTAACGTCATTCTTTATAGCGCTATGGAAGCTTTTTTTTTAAATCTTCCTATTTTTTTTACGAAAAACTGTCGAGAAATAGGGCCAAACTCGATACTTTTTGTTCAAACCGCCGCCATTTTGTCAAATTAAAAAAAAAACCCTTCCATAGCGCGATAGCGACTTTCCTACAGATTAATAATCTTTTTGAAATTTTTGTTTCAGATCAAAATTGCGGCCGCAATCGTGGAAACCGTACAGGACCTTTTTTTATTACGTGTCATTTCAACAATTTATTTAACTATTGTACATCCAATAAATAAACATAAAAAAAATCATTTTGTATTCGTCATGAATGTATTTATTTATTTAAAAAAAACCGGACCGATTAGTTTATTTGAACATTTAAAAAAAAATCGCGAAAATCAGTGATTTTTCGGAGGGTCACACTGAGACGATCCCTTAACGGTACAGGAAGAAAATACGATAAACGAGAAAGTATGAAAGCAACGCGTAATTTTTATTCGCTCATTACGACAGCACTTGTAATGCGATAAAAACAAAGTAAAGATGCAACAACCAATGTTAAAGTACTATAAACACGATAAGAGTAGGTACTACGAACGATGTGGAAAAAAAACGAAGTAAAAATATAAAAAGCAAAGTAAAAATATTTTAAAAAAACGAAGTGAAAATAGAAAAGAAAACAATGTAGAGCGAGCAGTCGCACAATCGATTAAGGCCTTAGGCCACAGTAACGGGTATAAAATCATGTGCGAATTTAACAATTTTTTTTCGCATGAAAAAGTTATTCACTAATAAAATTAATTGCACATCTATTTAGTATGAATATCAAGCTGTTAGAAAAAATATATATATATATTTTTTTCGATGTACAAAATGGTCGACTACTAATATTTTCTTTTGTTATCTTTTTTTAGGCGCTCCGCGGCGTAACATTTAGCATACACATTTTTTTACTAAGAACAAAAAAACAAAAATTCTCGTCAATCTACATTAGAATACCTAGAGAAGCACGTACGGAATTTACAAAATATTGTTTTATTCAAAAGTTGTAGGTATTTAAACTTAAGAAATATATTTTTAGTGAAAAATTTCGTTATAACTGCTCATAAACTGCTTATAAAATGAAAAGTTTTCGATTAATCAGAAATTCCGTACGTACTTCTCTCCGAAATGCAATTAGGAATATAACTTTTAAATTTGAAGTAAATCGAGTGAAAATTGTTGAAGTTATTTGTCACGCCAATTGGAAAAAGCTGTTTTGAGAAGTTTCGAGTAGTGGGCCATTTTTTACATCGAAAACAAAACTGCTCATAAAATGAAAAGTTTTCGATTCTAACAGCTTGGTATTCATACTAAATAGATGTGTAATTAATTTTATGAGTGGATCAGTTTTTCATACGAAAAAAATTGTTAAATTCGCACATGATTTTATGCCCGTTACTGTGGCCTAAGGCCTTAAGCTTTGGATCGAACTCAGCTGAATTTTTTCCGAATGCTTTTTGCGCAAGCCCGGTGGTTTCAAGCTCGCTTTAAAAATCGTCGATGCTTCCCGAATCCCGAAGTTGCAATGGTTGCAAAAACAACAGAGACAGCGAATTCCGAAAATAACGGGAAAAAACTAACAATAAGTGGCCAGTATACGAGGGAAGTCTCAAGCCCAGCAGGGCAAAACTTGTACTTTTTTTACGCAGTATAAATTTAGAAAAAGAATCGTCCGAAGAAAAAAATGACGTTTCATCAACCCATCCGCAACGTCGTCACGTTTTTCGACGAATTCCAGAATTGAGGCCTTTTCGTTCTCTAACACTGTCCTATGGGCCTATGAAAAACGCCCTTTCGCTGCTCGCAATCGATGCCCTCGCCATAGACAGAACTCGCAACTGGCCATCGCGAATGACGACAGTCCGGTCACGAGTCTGCGGACGGTTATAATGAAGTTTCAGCATTGAGCAGAAAAGTTTCAGCGGTAAAGCGTGGGCGACCCACGTCATCTAGGTGAGGCGCGAATTTTCGCCGAGAGGTGTGGGAGGAGGGAGGGAGAGAGAGAGAGAGAGAGAGAGAGAGAGAGAGAGAGAGAGAGAGAGACTCCCACGACCAAAAATTTTCGAGTCAAAGTGCCAAACAAATTCGTAAACGTGACCGATACTTTTTTTCCGTTCGTTAGAAATCCCTAAATTTAACGCTAATCACATTTAGTATTCGCAGCTTTCAGCACCTCCCTCATATTCCCGGATAATTGGGACTCGCAGCGTTCATGCGAGTATCTACCTTGCAAAGTCACTGCTCGGCAAAAAATAATTGTTTACCGAGATTGATCGACCTTCAAATTCCATAAATTGCCGTTCGGCGAGACTGAAACTGAACGCGTTAAACCGAGCTGTCACGTTTTTTCAGCACAAATTTTAAATGCCACGTCACTTCGGCGTTAACTGCCGGTTATTGACACATTTTCAAAGCTGAAGCATAAACATTATACCGTTTCGATCGTTGAAACACAAATGGTAAATACCAGATATTTTTAGTTCCCAAACTGTATGCATGTGTTTGCGTGTGAGAGAAAGTGAACGAGGAATATGCCTTTGGGGTCGTTCGAAGTTAGTCGACCTGCAAAATTGACGTCGTGCAGCTGCAGGACGAATTGCGAACCCGGAAGTACCACGGTTAATTCATTCTGGCAAACAAATTTAGGGTAAAGGAAGAGTTGATAGGAGTATACACACTCATGCAAACACAGGTATACACATAACAGGAAGCGATGCTTTTTTCTCAGTAATTTGATTGCACGTTGTCGAAAGTATTCTTCGAATATAGTACATTTGGGTAGATTACGATTTTCAATAAAAAAAAATTCTGGATACATATGCATATATTGTGTAATCATTGTGGTGTTGAAGTTCGCAAGTTGGAAGGCAACGGAAATTCTTCTCCGTTCTGTCCATCTCTAAATTTTTATTACTATCCAAAGAAAAACATTTTTGCAGCTTTTGGTTGTACATTTTCTATACGGATTCTCAAAAATATTTTAGTGACTTTCGAGGCCCAGATATGTCAAAAAAAACGGGAATACGAAAAAAGTATATTTTGGTTGCATTTCAACGATGCAAACTTCAATACCATCAATCTTTCTCAAAAGGAACATCACGTTAGTATCCGCCGTCGATTTTGTTGATACTCATATATGTGATAAAACATTGAAAACTAGTAGACATGGATTTTTTCATCTTCGGAAAAACACTTTTGAGGGGGGAAAGCACCCCTCAAAGAAAGACGTGTTGGGGGTGGTTTTGCAGTCTCGCCCACAAGCAGTCCACCAATCTGAATGAAACAAAAACCAAAATTCCAATGTAAAGGAATGAAAAATCCACTATAGAATAATTGAAACAAAATATAATTGAGGGGTGACACGCCTGTCTTTGAAGGGTCGTCTCCGCCCTTTAGAACGTTTTTCCGCAGATAAAAAAACATGTCGAATAGTTTTCAATGCTCTATCACATATATGAGTTTCAACAAAATCGAAGTCGGACACTTAAGGGGCTATACCAGTGTGAACGCTGAAAATTTGGGTGACTTTCGGGAATTTTTTGGAAGAAAAGTACTCAATTAAATGTTTCGGAAAATTAAGAATATATTTGGCTATATTTCACCTATATTACATAATTTCTTCATAGACAAATATTGAGATCCAAGCGACTTATGCGCTGCCTTCGGAGGCGCAAAAAAAAGTTCCGCCACTGCTGACATGATTCCAGCCGATTGGGTAGCTGAAACCGAAAGAGGAAAAAATGTCGTTAAAGTGGAAGGTATTTCCTGTACAATGACGTAGGATTTTCGAAAAATATCGAATTCTCTTGTCTATAAGATGGTCGTTTTTTTCACTGCCAAATCATCGATTTTCATCCAATCAAAAATTTCTTACGTCATTGTAAAGTAAATATACACAAGAGTACTCGGTTCAAATTTCAAGTCAATCGGATAATTGCTCTTTGAGTTACAATGTCAGCAAATTTGAAAAATCTCATTTCATATTCTTGAAGATGTAAAAACCTTGAATGTATAAAATGTCGAAAAAGGCAAAAAAAATCGATTTTTTGAAAGTGTCACACTGGTCTAGCTCCTTAAGTGATGTTCCTTGTCATTGCTAAAAATGATTTAAACATTCTCAGCGTGTACATTTGCTAGATACACAAAAACTGTTTTCAAAATGTCTGTACAAACGACTACAACAAAAAGTTCACTCGTCTCGAGTTCGGTTCATATCTCGTCCCGTAAATGCGTCTCCAACATTGGTCGGTCGTTTCGAAAGGAAATTTCATGAAAATATCTATCGAGGTATCTCGATGCCAAGACATAAAATAAAAATTGGAAGGATGCGAGGTTCGTTATTCCTCTTGCTTCGAGGGTGAGGAGCATTGTCGTAGGTCTCCGTTTGGTTCGTTACATGCAGCAGAACGTAACAACTCGTAGATGCTATCCGTGCGAGTTCGATTGAACGTATTATCGTCCAGTGAGTTAGTGGTTGTTCGCGAAAGTTACGAGTGAATAGGTGTCTCGAAGTTCCCGGGAACAAACGGCGTATATCCTTTTTATCGGTATCTGAGGCACGACGAGCGATGAGCCCCTCAGCCTGAAGTCCCCAAAGCCTGCAGCGCGCGCGCGAGGTACGTCGGCGAAGGAGGCAAGGGGGAGGACTTTATACGATGTCGTATTTCACGAATGCTACATTATTCGCTTTAGACTTTCATCAGTAACGACCTACACCCTCCACGCTCTCTCAACCTTCCGCTCGCTCTTCCGCTCTCCATCGTATCCTTTGTTATCCGGTCTCTCTCGTCTTTACGCCGCATTTTTATTTTCCGGTTTATCATGCAGTCGACCAGCTGCTGATAATGTTCGCGCGAACGCGCTCTGCTTAATTGAGCATTCGCGCTTCCCGTGGACAACCGAAAAGACCCGTAACTCCATTGATGGCGGTTCCTGATCGGATGATAGCGACTCAATCGTATTGCCACCCTGAATGGAACCCGGGTGTTCATTTTCATCCACGTACAGTTCACGGCAGACGTGCAATGGAGTCTCGAAACAGTCTTTATTGAGCTGGACTGCGCAGCTGGAAGTCATTCGTGGCCAATGAAAACTCTAAATCGGGTACGCGTATCACGAAAAGTTCCTGCGGTACGATCACTTGGTGCATGCCGCAGCGATCATTCGCGCAAAGAGCAAAGACAAGAAGCGGAAATCCCGACGCTTCCATCGGCCCAATCTTTTTGACCTACATCCAGCTGCTGGCTACGTGGATGACGGCGGAAACGTGACTTTCCTCATGCACCGACGATGCTATGGCTGCCGGCGCACGTGTACTCTTGTTTCTGTGAGAGAGCGTGCGCCGAGTTCACAAAGCACGGAATCTTGCCTCAACAACATCACGTTAAGATAGTACGTGCTCGGTAGATGGAGGAAAAAGACTTTCACTGCGAAAATCTTCAAACACCCCTGCTTCAATGGGGACAAAATGGTAATGCGATAAGGTGTAATTTTACATGTGCACGACATCGCCCGATTCTACGCTTTACGATCTGTCAAATATTGAGATACGAAGAGCTTCGATGTCGGTTGACTGGCGGATGGAGTTGGGGGGTGAATGCAACTTCTGATATGTATTCAACTTTGTCGCTGGGCTTTCGCGATCGATTTCCACGATCGACGAATTTGGGGATGATTTGTTCTTGCACGAATGTGCTTTCGGGCTGCCTTTCTGACGTAACGACTATGCATGGCTAACGGATCAGTAGTCCCAATGGAATTCTCATTGAAATATTCAGTAACTGTTCTTTCATGCAACATGATTTTAATCCCTGGAATCTCTGGAACAGTTTGCCTTTTTTCCAATGTGGGTCCAATTTTAAAATAGGCAGAAGAACGCATCTAAGTATAGCTAATAAATTGGTAGTCCTAATGCAGTTCCCATTGAAATGTTCAGTAACTGCTGTTTCTCCCAACACGACTTCAATCCCTGAAATTGCTGAAACACGTTACTTTTTCCCAATGCTGGTCCAATTCGGAACTACAACGAAAACGAGATGACTTTCTTCAGCTTCCCTCAGAAACCACGCTAAACCTACGGACTTTGGATTTATTTATCCAACCTGATTAGCCGGTAACCTTGTTTGATTTTACAGCCGGCCTGTGTCCACTGTCTGTAGCGAGTGTAAAACATTCCTGATTCAAAGCTCAAAGGTGATCTAATAATCAAGTACGTGCTCGAACTACGTCGATACAGCCACAGTTTCCGCGATGAAGGTACTCGACCGAGTTTTTGCAGTCCTGTGCATTTTTGGATCCAGTCGACTGTGTTAACTTGTCTAGGCGCTACGTAGGAGCAAGTAACGAGGATAGGCGGAGGCTAAATAAGCTGTAGCGTAATTGACCCGCGAAGTGATGAAACTTCGCCTCGGCCACTCGGTTGGGAATTGTAAGCTGTACGACGTTGTGGAATTGTCAAACTGTTCACGAGGTTGTTCCACACAAGAGAAGAGATACAAGAGGCAACTTCTCCCCCCGACGAAATTCAATTATACGACACAACCAAGCAGTCTGGCAGCGTCGCGTAATCAATTTCTATCTCTAGCTATTTGAGCTCAGGATCTTCCTAGGGCTCTCAACATCTCGCACCCGTGCCGCCAACTTTCGGCAGGCGAACCGTCACTCAACGGAGCACGAAATAACGTCATCAAGGATAAAGCCCACTGGCGGAAACACTCGACGTTCTGCTCGTGCGAAAGCGGCCTCACCTCGACGACAAGTCAGACGATGATGGTGCTCGCGAATGAGTCGTATGCCGCTGTAAATGTCAGTCGGAGGATTCCCCGTCAAAGTCTATTGTTTCCGCTGTACAAGTCAAGTCCCCCGATCAACTTTGGCACACTCGTCGGTCCCAAGGCAGAAAGCAGACCGAAGTACACGAGACCAACTTGGGGAGATTATCCCAAGCCCCGGTAATTCGCCTCCCCCGAGATACGCTATCTTTCCAAGACTCCGTTATGCCGCTGTGTTGAAGCTAAGGGTTGGGGTGGTCCTATAGACGGGACAAGGCTTTCGTGTACGGTTGTATCGAGTTGGAAAGTTTGCTTCCGGATAAACGGCTCGCGCGGATCCGTTATGGGGTACACGAGGGCTCATACCGGATCATCCCAAGCTTCAATCATAACGTATTATCAATTCGTTCGACCTACGCATCCTCGATTTAATGTTCGACGTATACGTGGCGATCTCTGTAGGAATTTATCGTCCTTCTTAGGTCGACTTCCGGTCTGCAAATTTTTAACAAAATGAGATTAGCAGCTCTGGACTTTTTCGTTCGTCGGCTTGATTTCGCGTCACGGTTACCAAGGCAATTTCGTTTGGATTGCCAAGGGTGAGTATCCTGTATATCCATCCTCCCCCGATCGACCTCCTCGCAAAACCTTCTCAATTTCATTGCGCGTAGCCAAGGCACTCTATGAAACATCCTGTACAGACGGCAGCGAGGGTGCACTTGCGTTTCTACGAATGTTTACTCAACTCTCCACCTTTTCATCTCTCTTAGCCACGACATGGAGCCAGCACATCAAGCTTTTAGCTCCACTTGGGGAAAGTATGTAGGAGATCTTTCTCTTCCTCTCTCTTCCTCCCTCCCTCCCTCTCTCTCTCTCTCTCTCTCTCTCTCTCTCTCTCTCTCTCTCTCTCTCTCTCTCTCTCTCTTTCTCCCTCTCGCGCTCTCATACGTGTACGCGTAACGGACACCAAGTGTGGCCCATCGTCCTCACTTTTCCAGGTTTTTATCTGCCTTTCGTATCTCGCTCCAAATTCTCCTCATTAACTCTTAACGTATTTGAATCGTCCGGATCAGACGAAACGTGCCAAAATTCTCTTTCACACGAGAGCAATGTGTGAGGGAACTACGACTTTAATTGCTTTGAGCAATTATTGATCCTTTGGGTATTTTGCATTCCCAAGTGGCATCTCGGTCGTTTTTTACTTTAGATATTGAAGAGGGGAGAGAGAGAGAGAGAGAGAGAGAGAGAGAGAGAGAGAGAGAGAGAGAGAGAGAGAGCAAATTTTTAAGACATTTGACTTTGAGGACTGTATAGTTAGCCTACACCCAACATTAACGCGGTCCTCTAGTTTCTCGGCTGTTTTTTTACGGCTTTTTCAATAATTTTTTACGGGCAAAGCATCGAAATAATCAATCTCATTGTTTCTGCATAATCTTTATTAACATTTAAATAAGTTTTACAAATTTTTTGAAGTCAAAATATATAATAGAATAAACGTTATAGTGGCCGACAGGAAGACATCAAGTGAAAGAGGTGCTTGACGGTGACCAAGATTGCGGCTGTTCTGCTTATCTGAAATCAAAAAACCAAACGGCATTTTAATCTTCATATTTAAGACTAGCGATTGAACTAGAGTGAATTCTAAATTACAAAAATTGATTTTTTTATACACTTTTGAAAACTACATTCTATTTTTTACTCATTTTTTCTTGAGTTTTTCGCTCGTACAAAAAAAACTATCGAAGCAATCATGATAATCCTAGTTCAATCGCTGGCTTATAACATATTAAAGATGCTGTATAAATTTGAACAAGATCGGTGCAGTAGTTTCTGGAATATCGTGGTCACCGTTTCGAAAAATGGTCTTTCGAGAAAAACGCGTTTGAAAGTATACCTGCTCCGTATACCTGCTCCGTTCCAGGGCCGTAACTTGTCAACCACTTCGAATATCGAAAAATCCTTTGGCACACATTTTCTACACATGTTGTAGATGTGATTTATGAAAAAAAAATCGATTTTTTCGACCCGAGAAATTAGAGGACCGCCTTAAACATATTTGTAAAAGGTAAGGATATTTATGAAGAAAGTAGTTTTAAGTCCTGTCCTTCCCAAAAGTCGATGATTTTTTACAACAAAAAGAAATCGAGGAGCGTCCTCGAAACGTGCAGATTTTTAACAGGCAAGATTAAACATCCACACAGGTTTAAAAATCTTCTTTCCTTATGTGTATATTACATTACTACGCACACATGCAGATACATTATTCCAATAATAATTGAAATCATTTATAAACTATTGAACTAAAAAGTAAAAAATAGTATTTAGTGTTACGAAGCTAAATAGTGAAGCTACAGAAGAACTCCATCCTTGGTCACTGATCAAAGGCGCAGGCAGTACATACTTGATAAACCTTACGTAAACATGGAACTTAAATTTTTTTAATGCTTGATGCTTTATTTCGAGTGCAATGATGCTTCAGGCCTCAAGCTTTTAAGAAAATATTTTAATTTATAAGAGTTCTATGTTTATGTCAGTTTTATTACGTATGTGCTGCCTGCGCCTTTGATCAATGACCAAGGATGTAGCTTAAGGCGTTACCCCCACTTGTAGCGCAAAAAAGGCCTTTTTCATGAATTTTTTTAAAGAAAACTACAAAACTTTTTTAATCGATCAATATACCATCTTAAAGAACACATCTTGAAGAACTTTCAGTAATTTTTTTATTGAAAAATATTACATTGTTTAGTGGCAAATGGCCTTGAATGAAATAATGTTTTTATATACACGTTTATATACACGAATAATGTTTTTTATATACAGAAAAAAAAATGCGGATGGATTTAGTCAAATATAAGTATAAACTAGTCTTTAATCGAGGGATTTTAAAAAATATTCATTTTTCACAAAATGGCGGACAGTCAAAGTTAATGATTCGATTTTAACGAAAAAAACGGCCGTTTTTTGGCTATAAAACGGCCATTTTTTTCGAAAAAAAATCGAACGATTAAAGACTACATTTTTATGTATTAAATAAGCCTGCGAAATTTCAATAAGATCGGTTCATTAGTGTTCGAGTAATCTTGGTCACCGACTTCAGAAATGCCATTTTGAGAAAAACGCGTTTAAAGTTTCAATTTCAGTTTACACGAAGAAAATATTTTTTTTTGTAAACTTACATAGAGTCATCTATTCCGGGCCCATACAGAAGTATGGGCCCGGATACTTATACTTCGAAAAAATGCAATAAAAAAAATCGATTTTTTTCAAAATCGCAAGTGGGGGTAACCCCTTAAGGTTCTTCTGGAGCTTTACTATTTAACTTCGTACACGAAATATTATTTTTTACTTTTTAGTTCAATAGTTTATAAATAAAAGCTTGTTTTTTTTAATTATATTTTCGCATAGTTTATTTTATACTTTTTGTTATTAGAATTTGTTTATTTATTTGCTGTGCCAGACCATGATGCCATTCAGAGATCGGCGAAATAAAAACCTTGCCTTAGGTTATAAAGGTTTTCCGAGAAACTGTATAATAGTGTAATTATAAATACTGCTCAAGTCAACAAAGTCAATGAGCCCAAACTCGATTATCTTACCATTTGCCATTAGGAAATTTCAGTTCACACCTCCCACCACCATTATCAGACCCTCGTTATCATGTGTAATGAAAAGTGCTCATGATAACAAAACAAATGAGCACAAACTCGACTGTCCTAACACGTCATTATGGGGCTCCAGTGTCCACCTCCCACCTCCATTATCAGACCAGCTCCAAGGTACCATATTATTGCATTGTCACCGAAGTTACATAGGTACGCCAAGTTTCAGCTCAATCGGATACCAGCAAGTGCGTGAAAAATGGGTTACAAGTTTTAAACCGGAAAGACATCAACTGAGCTAGTGAAATAACCCGAGTAGAAATCTTGCTCCAGCTACAATAAACACCTGATCAGGCATCCTGACTTCTTTTTCCAGCCTTGATCAGAATTTTTTATCAAGCCCTGATCATTTTTGAAACACAATCCCTGACTTCCGTCTGATCAGGGTAAAAAATCAAGGCCTGATCAGGGTAAACTATCAAGGCCTGATCAGGGTAAAAAATCAAGGCCTGGTCAGTGTAAAAGATCAAGGCCTGATCAGCGTAAAAAATTAAGGCCTGATAAGAGCTTAATTTTTCACGGCTTGATCAAAATGAAAAATCATATGATTTTTCACGGCTCAGGATGACCGATTTTTTCCTGAAATAAAAAATACAACGCATACACAAAAGAGAAAAAGGTACCACTTTATAAATAACGCTGATCGTTCATTTTTTAATCTTAATATAAAATTTATCACATATATTTTTCACATATATCTATGTGGAAAACAAACATAATTTTTCTTGTATTTGTAATAGAACAAAAACTCGAAATAAACTAAGATATATCACTGTATTATATTCCACTTATCATCCCGAAATTAACTATTATATTTTTTAAACAAAAACTTAAGAAACTTCGTGAATAAAGTAAACAGAGCTCAACGTTTTTATGACCAGACGTTTCTAGGAAACGTTACATTGGGCGTTCTGTTCGTTTTTTTTACGCGACGCTCGCAACTTGTCCCAGTCTTTTGCTGAATTAATCAGGCCTTGATACCGCTCCAACAGCTTGTCCAATTTGCTTCGAAAGAACTTCTATTCCGTGTTCCCTATATTTCGAAATGACATCCACTGAAAAATACGAAAATGTGTATCCCACTTAGAATTCAATGCCTACATATATATCTATATAAGGTATGCACATTATTTTATTAGAGTGGCACAAATTTGAGCTCTATTTTTTTTTCCTTTTTCTCACCATCCAATAATCTACTTTAAAGAAGAAAAAAATTGTTGCGAAAGCTGCGAGCGGTCATTTTTTAAACAAAATTAGAATTGAAGCAGGAGAGCCCGTACAGCGAAGACCAACCAAGTAATGGTGAGTTGACAGCGTAGTGCAGTTCAGTGAATGTAATGTCCATCCGAAGTGCATTTCTTATGGGCTAACTTGCACCGATGGAAATACTTTCACTTAACTGAACTACGCAGTCAACTTATCATTATTCGGTTAGCCTACGCTGTCTGGGCCCGTACAGCGAAGGCCAACCAAATAATGGTAAGTTGACAGCGTAGTCAGTTCAGTGAATGTAATATCCATCCGAAGTGCATTTCTTATGGGCTAACTTGCACCGATGGAATTACTTTCACTTAACCGAACTGCGCAGTTAACTTATCATTATTCGGTTAGCCTATGCTGTCCGGGCTAATCAGCACCGATGGCAAAACATTTACCAGATTGAACTACGCTGTCAGCTTACCATAATTTGGTTGGCCTACGCTGTCTCTTTTTCTCCTCTGACAAAGGAGACGGACCAAGTAAAGAAAAATAAAAGCGATACACAAAACAAATATAAATCTACTTACATAGTGGTAGCGCCAACACATGCCAATCCTCAGGAATTTCGAGTTGTTCCTCGCTGAGAGGATCTGTTCCGTATCTGTCAAATGTATCATAATAAATATTTCAACCAATGCATATATAATTTGGCGTATGGTTAATTTACAGTCAGATTTAATCCAATTTATATTTATAGATTTAAGAATTGTAAGTCTTTGAAAAAAATTAATTGTTATACTAACCTGCTGCTGTATTATTTCTTCGTTTTTTTCCTTATTTAGAGCCCGCTATTCACGCAGACACATTCGTTGCGCAATCTTCCGATTGTGTTTGTCCATCTTATTCACAACGTACACGTTATTTGTAAAAATATATAAAGTGATTAATAATATGTCTCGTGCTTCTCTCGTGTCTGTGTATCATTTGACAAGATGAGGTTAGGCACGTTTTTAGTGCCAAACTGTAGAAGTCCAGTTACATGATGATTGCTTGAAGTTAGCTGGATCAGGCGAATTGAAGTAAGCCGTTAGTCCAGTTGCTTGACATCGCCTGAAGCTAGCCGGGTCAGGCAAATTGAAGTAAGCCGTAAGTCCGGTTGCTCGACCACCGCCTGACCCCAGCTTGATCAGGCAAATTAAGGCAAACTTAAGTAAGGCCTTCGTACTACAAGCTGATCAGGCGCAAATCAAATATCAGGCCAGCCTGACAATATTTCTACTCGGGAAAAGCTTGTAAAAAGTAATGGAATTATCGTAAACAGTAATATCGTAAAATAGTAATCGTTAAATAGTAATGGATGTACCAGATATATATCGATATATCTGGTACATAAACAAAGTGAACAAATGTATGCATATACTCTTAGAGCGATTAATTTTCCGCAATACCGTTTGCTCGATTATTATCGGAGTAAATTCTGCTCCTGGCACTTTGAGAAGCAAAACTTTTGATTGAATTTCCGGGCACCGAGTATCGATGGACTTTAATCCGCCGATTATTAGTGAAACACACCATAATTTTATACTTGTATATATATATATATATATATATATGCAAAAACACACGCCCAATTACCGATACGCTATTATATGGAAAAAGTTGCAAACCCTATTATTTCAGCAGACACTACATGCGTACACTTTCGAAAAATTGTACCGTGATTTTTTCATGAACCTTGATCTGGCGCGGAGAACTTGTAGAATCCTTTATTTATAAAATAATAAAATGTACTTTTAATACGATAATAATACGTTCGTATGACCGAATACGTTTTTGCAATCTCGAAAATAGCAAGCTGTAGGAAAAAGTTTGATCTCCGACCAAAAGAAAAAACTTTAAGCGGCTATCCCTTTGTGAACGCTGAGAATTTGGGTGATTTTTGGAAATTTTTTGGAAGAAAAGTACTCCATTAAATGTTTCGGAAAAAATAGGATATATTTGGCTAAGTTTGACCTATATTACATAATTTTTTCATAGAAAAATATTGAGATTGGATCTCAATATTTTTTTTCAATGCTAAATCGTCAATTTTCTTCCAATGAAAAATATCCTACGTCATTGTAGAGTAAATATATTCAAGAGTACCCAGTTCAAATTTCAAGTCAATCGGATAATTGCTCTTTGAGTTACAATGTCAGCAAATTTGAAAAATCTGACTTCGAGAAAAAGGCGTTTAAAGATTTTTGCAAGATAAAATGATGGGGATACGGCCTTGAAATTTTTACAGGATATTCTTGAGAGCATAAACTGTCGAAAAAGGCAAAAAAATCGATTTTTTTAAAGTGTCACACTGGTATAGCCTCTAAATAGTTTTTTTAGTAACCAATGGATAAACTTGTAAAACATTCATCCGGCCATACGATAGAAAATGTTGTTAACAATTTTTTTGTTAAAATTTTGTTAAAAATTTTGTTAATGCTCTTCCCGAATTTAAAGTTAATCGGACAAATAGATTTTGAGATACGAGTCACACTGTTTCACAAAACATAGTTTCGAGAATAACGCCAAAGAAAAAAGGGGTGTTTCACCGTTGCTCGACCTGGCCCTTTACAAAAATCGTCATAAATCAGTCATCTTTTAGAATTTTGCAAGATCTTTCTTGCAGATTGAAGTTAAGACCATAGGCTATTAAACCATATCATAAAAAATCGTAGTTTTTTTTAATTTCAAGCTTATGCAGACCCCTTAATAAATCTAGTGATAGATAGGAGGGAGGAAGAGATCAGTTGCGATGACATTCAGAATTGATAAACTCACAAAATGCATGATCTGCCTCCCTTTTGGGTTAATAAAAAAGTACAAAGGTTCTCTGACTTCGATAAAACTCGCGAATCTTGGTTCATCGGGGGGGTCTTTTGCATTGAGTTTCGCAATATACAGGTAAAAACGTTCTCCAAATGCATACCGGCGTGATTTCCGCACCTGGCTCGTTCCCATCTCACGCCCGGATATCATAATGAGGAATTTGCCGAGGTTTACCAAGCGGTTTGCAAGCCCCGTGCAACCGCTTAGTTAGCTTCGTATGGTGCAGGGTTGCTTTTCGCGCTCGCGGTGTGTGCACCCGCGAGGCTTATTTTGCCGAAAGTGACTGTGTAAATTCACCCGTACCTTTGTCTCCGTTCTCTCACTCGAGCCTTCCCTTTGGAGAGGACACAAGCCAGTGCTATAGCCAATCTTTTTGCTGCGTTGCCAGCAGGAAGTGATGTAGCGCCTTTGTGATACATTCCGGTATGAATGAGTTAACGAACCGCGAACCCACTTTTGAAACTTTTTAGGGCTCCGTAGTCAAACAAGGAACCCTAATGACTTCCTCGTGTCCATCCGTTCCTCACGACGCCACAGTTTTTACAGTTATAACCCACACGTTTTTCAGATCGTTGTATTTTGGTAAATATGCGCTTTTTTTGTAGAGATATTTTTTTTTCCAGTCAACGATCCTGATTTTATGGCCCAAAATTTATGTTTTAAGAAAAACAAAAATTGCTTGCCCAAACATTCGTTCAAAGTGGGAGATGCGTTGAAAATTGTTATGATCGGCATTCTAAATACATACTTTACTTTAGTAGCGCAAAATAAAAAATGTCTATGCATTGTCTATCGTAACTCACTTACATGTAGTAATAAAATACCATAATTCACAAAAAAAATGTTTTCACTTTCACTGCACTACTGCATAAACGGGGTCGATTCGACCCCAGGTCCTTTTTCGACAGCTGTCCTCAGTACACGGGCAGGGTGTAGGATGGGGGCCGAGTGTCCACCTATAGAGTAGGAGTGGAGGGACATTCGAGCGCCTCACTGCGGACGAACAGATTACCCTGTCTTGCGATACAGTCAGTTGAAAAAAATGGGGTCAAAATGACCCAGTGTGCAGTCGAAGGGTTGAACCTATATGCACGAAATTTTGCGAGTAAATGCGGCAGATGGGAATCTCAGTTGATGCGTGGCAAAATCTTCAAAAATAAAATATTAAGGGTTTTTTTTCATATATTTAAGGCGTTACCCCCACTTGTAGCGCAAAAAAGGCCTTTTTCATGCATTTAAAAAAAAAACTACAAATTTGTTTAATCGATCAATATACCATCTTAAAGAACACATCTTGAAGAACGTTCAGTAATTTTTTTATTGAAAAATATTACATTGTTTAGTGGCAAATGGCCGTCAATGAAATAATGTTTTTATATGCACGGTTTGCGGTGACCAACATTGCGGCGAAGTGAATCATCTGAAAAAAAAATGCGGATGGATTTAGTCAAATATAAGTATAAACTAGTCTTTAATCGAAGGATTTTAAAAAATATTCATTTTTCACAAAATGGCGGACAGTCAAAGTTAATGGTTCGATTTTAACGAAAAAAACGGCCGTTTTTTGGCTATAAAACGGCCATTTTTTTTTTCGAAAAAAAAAATCGAACGATTAAAGGCTACATTTTTATGTATTAAATAAGCCTGCAAAATTTCAAGAAGATCGGTTCATTAGTGTTCGAGTAATCTTGGTCACCGACTTCTGAAATGTCATTTTGAGAAAAACGCGTTTAAAGTTTCAATTTCAGTTTACACGAAGAAAATTTTTTTTGTTGTAAACTTACATAGAGTCGTCTATTCCGGGCATCAAAAAAAAACTGCACTTCAAATTGCACTTCAAAAAAATGCAATAAAAAAAATCGATTTTTTCAAAATCGCAAGTGGGGGTACCCCTTAAAGTAGGAGCCAATTTTTTTTTTCGCCCATCTCGTACAGTGCGCACTCATTGGGCAGGTCTTGCAAAATGGAATTGCGATTTCGGTTACCATTTGTATTTGCTCCGTTTGTCAAATGTCGAGGTATGAAATTATGTGCAATGTGGAACCCCTAATAATTCAATGAACTATCGAAAAATTAGAAGAAAATCAAGGTACTAGCATTTGATCAGAACTTTTAATTGGAATTATTTCGGTTGAGTGACATCAAGAAATTCAGGAGCTAAGGGCAACTGGGTCATCGCTAAGTTGACTTCATACGTCAACTCCTTAAGGGGACCGCTCAAATAACTTTGTTGCATGTTGTTTGAAGCCTCGTTAAGAAATATATAACATCAAGCAGCCCCCCTTCATCTTCAAATCACGTGTACCATTGGAGTATTATGACTAACGATGTTGAAGTTTACATTGTTGGAATGCAGCGAAATTTCTTTTTAATTTTTCTTACCTTCTCCTTTTCAGTATCATATAAAATCTTTTCTTACACATCTAGACTAAATATCTCTAATGAGGATCCTGAAAAACGTTTGAGTGACTTTGGATTGCAAAGTGTGCCAAAAATAATTGGGCTACGAATGGTTCATTGCGCTCTAGCGATGCAAACTTCAATACCATAATGACTACGAATTATAAAATAAAAATGAAGTTAATATGCCAGAATTGTGGTACAACATAGATACACAATAATAAAAATTGCATCTTAGCTAAGCGTTGATTTTTCAAAGGGTTGTGCCTAGTTGTAAGAGTCCCAAAAATCATTTTTTTCCAAACCAATGTTTTTTTTACAGTGTACCATCTTATAAATGTTCCTTGACAATTTCAATGTGACTGGATCAAAGTTAACAGATTTACAAGCTCTTATGTTGACACCCGTCGGAACGCTCGGAGCGTCCTTCGAAACTTTAAACGCTTTTTTCTTAAAAGTACGTTTTCAAAGTCGGTAAGCAAAATATCTAAAAAACTACTGCATCGATCTTCATGAAATTGTTAGAACCTTTTCTAGATTTAAAAATATAGTATTTGATCGATGGTATTTTTACGATGTATACTATCGATTTCATGAACGGAAAATACCTTTTTTCCCCAAAATCGAGACTCTCCTTTGAATACGCGCCAGTTTTTTTACATTGGATATTTCGGACATTTCTTTGATTAATCATAGGATGAACTAATATACTGAATAAACCTGTTTGATTTTTTTTCATCTTAGATATTATTTTATAACCTGGTTTAGAGGGGTATTGCTCGCCGTAAAAAACATTTTCGAGAGTCGTATCGATTACAATTGAAAATGTTTACCAAATTAAAATTTATCATCACGATTTTCTAAAAAAAAAAATCCCCAAAATGAGCTGTTTTCGACTGTTACAACTACGAATAAACATGTTCAGTGATACCGTAAAATGGGGTTACTTTGAACGGGTTTTGGAAGTATTTGGTAGGTAACTTTTTGTTAACATCCTAAATTCCAACCTTTTTGTTTCAATAGAACAATGTGTCCTTTGGCTATCAAATTTATAAGAAAGGCAATTCCCACCACCCCCCACAATTGTATATATATTTTTTTTTGAGTGTCAAAATATCCTTGAGGGTGGGGTTTCTTTGACAAGGCATTGAAATGCAACTTATGCCAAAGATTAAGGGTTACTGTGACACAATTTTGATTCAAAAATTGATATTTTATGCATTATACCAGGTGTGTAAGTATGAAACCGGAATTTTTGTACAGAAAAAACACGTTTATTGTAATGATATGATACAAAGTAACTTATTCAAAGTATCGTCCGTCGCTATCTATACATTTTTCCCATCTTTCTGGCAATTTGTGGATTCCGCGCCAAAAGAACTGTTGCTGTTTTGAGGCAAACCAGTCATCGAGCCATTTTCGTACATCTTCGTAAGAAGTAAAGCGCTGCTCAGCAAGTGCGTGTCCCATCGATGCAAACAAGTAGTAATCGGATGGGGCAAGGTCCGGTGAGTAAGGCGCGTGCTGAAGAATCTCCCAACGGAACGACTCTATCGTTTCCTGGACCTGTTTTGCTTTGTGTGCTGGTGCATTGTCATGCAGCAAAATCACCTTGTGTTGTCTTTGTTGGTATTCTGGTCGTTTTTCACGCAAAACTCGATCCAAATCGGTCAATTTTTGTCGGTAGCGTTGAGTATTGATAGTTTTCCCAGGTTTCAGTAGCTCGAAGTAGATTACGCCCTTCTGATCCCACCAAACACACAGCATTGTCTTTCGTCCGTAGCGGTTTGGTCTTGCCGTCGATGTTGATGGTTCACCCGGAGTAACCCATGGGTTTTTGCGCTTAGGATTCTCGAAATATATCCACTTTTCATCGCCAGTCACAATTCGATGGAGAAATGACTTTCTTTTGAACCTGGCGAGCAGCATTTCGCATGATGTTTTGCGGTTTTCCTGCTGTCTTTCGTTGAGTTCATGTGGAACCCATTTCCCCACCTTTTGTATCTTTCCCATGGCTTTCAACCGAAGGGAGATGGCTTCTCGGGTCACCTTTAACTGATCCACCAGTTGTTGTTGTGTTTGAGCGTCGTCTTCGTCCAACAAGGCTTGCAGGTCAGCGTCTTCAAACTTTTTCGGTGGTCTTCCACGTTCTTCGTTCCTCACGTCAAAATCGCTACTTTTGAACCGTTTGAACCACTCGAAACACTGTGTTTTACCGAGAGCATGCTCACCAAACGCCTCCACAAGCATTCGATGCGATTCGGCTGCGGTTTTCTTCAGATGAAAACAGAAAAGTAGTGCTGTCCGCAAATCGTAATTTGTTGGCACAAAACTCGACATGTTTATCTCTAATAAACTAATGCTACTGAATGAAACTCGTGTTATTGTGAGTTGGAAATCTTTGTCGGATATCAATACAATAACAAGACACCGTTGACGTGATGTGTCGGTAACTGCATCGACATCTAGCGCCACCTATGGGCAAATTCCGGTTTCATACTTACACACCTGGTATGTGGAATCAAATGAAAAACAACGATTTTTAACAATGAAATTATCATCTTTATTGGAAACATTTTACATGAAAATATCACTTACCTAGGGTACTATTATAGGCACTTATAATTATCATTGAGATCAAAATCAACTTGAGCAACATTACAATCAACTTTAGCAACGTTATAATAAACTTGAGCCACCAATTTGTTCAACAAAAAGTGTGCTGCGCACACATTTAAACCGCATTTCGGTGCTCTGTTAAAGTAGCCCAAAAAACTGTCAAAGTTACCCTCAAGGTAGAACGAGCGCGCGCTCTTAATTTCTATTGTTTTTGTTCAAATTTTAACCAGACATTCTTCATATCATTATGCATGTTTGAGTGAAATTTCAGAACAGTCGACCATTTAGATTGGGAGATAATGGGTTTTGAAATTGCAACTTTTAACACTGCAGGGTCTGCATTGAAATTTAGACAGAATAATTTTTCGTCAAAAATATTTGTCTCCTATAATAAGAAGACATATGGCAAGCCCGCATCGTTTCACATATCCAATGACGTAAGTTTGCGCTGCATATTTAAAATAATACTGCACCACAAATTTTCACATGGAAGACATTTTTAATCGAACAAAGTTTTTAATTAGTTATGAATCAACAAACACTTTTATTTGTTAATGAAAATAGCGTAAACAATATAAAATATTAACATTTATAACGCAAATATTTTTGTATGATAAAAGTTTTTTACTTTAGGAACAAGATAATTATTTTTTTCTCGAAATATCTTACAATTCTGTTCTGCGGTGTAGCCATATGTCTTCTTATTATAGGGGACAAATATTTTGATGGAAAATTATTCTGTCTTTACTGAACGCTTTTTTCAACTGTTTTCACTCTTTCCCTAACTAGTATGCCGTCTAAACATTTTTTTTTTTTCAAAATTTATAAAGACAATAGAATGGTACGACGAATTATGTGACCTGACTTTCGGTCAATGCAGACCCTGCAGTGTTAAAAGTTGCAATTTAAAAACCCACTATCTCCCAATCTAAATAGTCGACTGTTCTGAAATTTCACTCAAACATGCATAACGATATGAACAATGTCTGGTTAAAATTTGAACAAAATCTCTAGAAATCAAGTGCGCGCTCGTTCTACCTTAATCAGGCTTATAATTATCACCGAGATCAAAATCGACTTGAGCAACATTATAATAAACTTAAAAACCTGTAAAACTGTAAAAGTTAGCCTTAATGTCAATTCAACCCGGTGTCACGCTACTTTATGCACGTCAGATTTTTTTCTTCATATATTCCAGGTTAGATCAAAAAGTGTCGCGAAGTCGAACGACTTCGATGCCCAATTTCTCGACAAACCGTTATCACCGCTTAGAAAATTTCGGATTGTCCATTACTTGCCAATTTGTCGTGTGGAATTGTTTCTCTTTCTTCGAGAATGACATTGTGTTAGTCGAGATAGGAAATCGGATTTAAGTATGGTCAGCACGAACCGAATCCCGTAGCATTCATTAATATCGCATCGCTGTGTATTGCAGGCGGATTTATTATTCGAAATTTCGCACCGCGTACAATTCGCGCCCGCTAACTGCTCCCCGATTCGCTAATTAACGTTATTAACATTAATATCCGGTGGAGCGCGTCAGTGGTGCAAAATCCGCGCGATTTACACGTCACCGCGTTTAAATTGCCCGGTCGGCCTTAATTCGTGATCATTGCGCGATCACGAACGCCACATGGCCGCTGGAAAACGCCGATGAGGGATGAAGCAGCGCAAACGATACGTCATTGGCAGCGGGTCATCGCGAAATGAGGAACGACAGCCGAGCCAGGCAAATAACGCCCGTGCGCGTTGATCAATATGGCGATGTAACATGTGAAAAGGATTGAACTGAAAATGCTGTGCCTTGCGTATTGATAAATCGTGCACGCCCCGGCTTTCACGTCAATCCACGTAATTGGTCCTCTTTCTCGGCGCAGAAACGCGAGAATACAGCGCTGGAAGTAAAGAAAAAACCCGGGTGCCACGAACAATGGTGATTGCCAGCATGATGAAGGCCTAGATTGGAAGGGGAGGAAAAAGAGTGCTTGCGAGCTTGAGACGAACAATATCCGGTTACCGATATCAAACGGCCGTTCCGTTATGACGAAAATCTGACGACTCTCGTAGTGGCTTCGCACAACGACAGCGGCAATACTAGTAGTAGCGTAAAACCAGCAACGACTTTCCACTTTATAAACTTTTATTTCTAGAAAGACCAATTTTGATAATACACTTTGTACTTATTTAAATTAAGGCGTTACCCCCACTTGTAGCGCAAAAAAGGCCTTTTTCATGAATTTTTTTAAAGAAAACTACAAAACTTTTTTAATCGATCAATATACCATCTTAAAGAACACATCTTGAAGAACTTTCAGTAATTATTTTATTGAAAAATATTACATTGTTCAGTGGCAAATGGCCGTCAATGAAATAATGTTTTTATATACACGGTTTGCGGTGACCAACATTGCGGCGAAGTGGATCATCTGAAAAAAAAAATGCGGATGGATTTAGTCAAATATAAGTATAAACTAGTCTTTAATCGAAGGATTTTAAAAAATATTCATTTTTCACAAAATGGCGGACAGTCAAAGTTAATGGTTCGATTTTAACGAAAAAAACGGCCGTTTTTTGGCTATAAAACGGCCATGTTTTTCGAAAAAAAATCGAACGATTAAAGACTACATTTTTATGTATTAAATAAGCCTGCAAAATTTCAAGACGATCGGTTCATTAGTGTTCGAGTAATCTTGGTCGCCGACTTCAGAAATGCCATTTTGAGAAAAACGCGTTTAAAGTTTCAATTTCAGTTTACACGAAGAAAATGTTTTTTTTTGTAAACTTACATAGAGTCATCTATTCCGGGCATCAATAAAAACCTGCACTTCAAATTGCACTTCAAAAAATGCAATTAAAAAAAAATCTATTTTTTCAAAATCGCAAGTGGGGGTAACCCCTTAAGCTTTGGTCATCTAGGAACATTATTTTTTATATAAAGGGGTCTTATCACTTTAGACGTTAAAAAGGGCTATTTTCATGAATTTCTTTTGATAAGTTTATATTATAGATATTGATATAAAAGTTGTTACACTCAATGAATACACTTTCGAAATACATTACATTTTTTATTTATTCATTTAAGTCACTATTATAGACGAAAATGGTAGTTAAAAAAAGTCCTAAAAAAATTGTAGGTCTGCGCTGTTGATGAAATCTCGGAGATGGATCATCCGAAACAAAAAAATCAAATGGTTTTAGATTCAGTATGTTAATGGCTATAGCGCATATCATACGATTTTTCATACATGCAAAAGCAACAAAATGGCGGACATTTTTTGAAAAAACAAAAAAGACGTGTTTTTCACCGTTTTTGGTCAAAAAAATAGTAAATATCAAAATGTAAAAAAATCCTTGATATGCCCTATAGCTATAGTTATAAAGAATATGTGGTTAAAATTTCATAAGAATCGGTTCAGTAGTTCCGAAGATTTTATCAACAAGCCGTCGAAAAACGTTGTTTATAAAACGTGATTTTTCGATTTTTACAACTAGGCACAAACCCTCAATCAACTGCACCCACCTGCTACATCAAAGTTCAATGACGTTGAAGTTGCCATTGGTGGAATTCAACAAATTTTTATTCTCAATTGCCCGTTCTTTTTCCGCGGACTTGGGCTACAAAAAAACACCTTAACGTTTTCATCAGAAGTCCACATTGTGAAACTGCAAAAAAATCACATCTAACAAAAATGAAGAAAGAAGACAAATTGAAGAGAACTTTCGTTTCTTTTTAATAATGCAAACTACAACACCATGAGGTGTGAATTGCTCATGACTTTGATGAAGCATACATGCTAGATTCAACGGGCGAAATAACAATCAGACACTTGCCAGGATACCCGGGACGGGTATTCGCCCCGCGTTACACGCCGAGAATTGTGATGAACAACATCGGGCATTGATTGCGCGCTTCTTCCTCCTCACAAAGCCCGGCAAGATAATAACGGAGAAGGTAGCAGGTCTCCCGGTTGTCAGTGGTCTAGTGCCAGCAATATGCAGCCGGGGATGAGGGATCAGGCGGGGGGTGAATAATAGCGAGCTGTCGGGACTTTTACATCTACGACTGGGGGCAACCGGAAGAACTGTCTAGGTTTCTACCTCTCTCATTTGTTTTCTCAGCCAAGTATGTGTGCGAGCAAAAAGGCCGCCTAGAAGAGAACGAATACCCCCCCCCCCTCCGCCTCGTACTTCGAAAACACTCCCCACATTCACGTGAGCAATAAAGCCCCTGTGTTTAATGTGACAGATACAGTGGCTCACGTCGGAGAGACTAGCTGGGCTATGAAAGTTAGCCAGAGGCTTGGTGAGACAAAAATCAGGATTAAAAGCTTCTGCGGATAACAATAGTCGATAAAGAGAGCATTTCCGTTTACCGAGCCGGCGAGATTCAGCTTTCCTCCGAATCGGAGAGACATTATTCTGGGAAGGTTCTTTTTTGCACCCCCGAACCCTCCGGTGCCTCCGGATAAACGAAGCTTTCTTCATGCTGTGTGACACTGAAATTGCCACCCGGTCGGAATTCTCTTCAGGCGCAGTAACGATCCCGCCAGCCAGACGTTCGGATAATGAGCCGAGTTGCGCGGACGTTTCAAGCGAGATCGTCGGGCGACTACTTTATGATCGAGTTATGAAATCCTCGCGCGCCCGATTCGTCGTAAATTGGCAACGGAAACAGGAAGTTAGCCTCATCTTCCACAATTATTAAATTTGTCGCCTAGTTTATGCAGATGCTGAAATTCACTTCGGCCATGTAGCCTGGTGATGCACCTGTAGGTAATGGCACTCGCGAAACAACAGTTGGAAACTCATTGTCCATATACTCTTGAGGCACGGGTGGCACGGATAACGCGGTTTATCTTTGGGAAAAAACGGCATTGCGGACTGGCAAATGTGCTCATCGAAAGAGATCGTCATTCGTGACTATTTTAAATGTCATGACGATCAGGTTGATCGATTACGGAATTGCGAACACCTCCATGAGGAAACTATCAACCTGCATCAAACAATAAAAACAAATCTGCGGTGCTGGTCAATCCATCGTAAAGAGTCTATTGCTGCTCTTCGGCTTGCTTGGGGTCACTGTTCATGAATGACAGGTAGCATCGCGTGATTGCCGCAGTACCTGAACGCGAGAAATCAATGGATCGGAACAGGTGAGCCAAGACGGAAGGAGTGAGAGCATGATGGGGGTTAATTGGATTCGTGTAAACGAGCTCACGTATGGATCGACGAGCAGATGTTCACCCTCCATCAGACGCTGGAGGGTCCCATCATTTTCCTGGGTGACGCTTTGATCTGTCATTCAAACGCGTCATTCAAACGCTGTAGCGTCTCGCCACATTACTTTACCGAAACATTGGCCTGTTATGAAGAACCTTCGAGTTGTTCACTAGGAAACAGAACATCCGTTTGAGGGGTCTTCTCACTTTAGACGCTAAAAAGGCTATTCTCGTGAATTTTTTTCATAGGTTTATATTATAGATATTGATATAAAAGTTGTTACACTTAATAAATATACTTTCGAAATACATAAAAACATTTTTTTATGTATTTATGTAACCCAAACAAACTTTAAACGCGTTTTTCGCAGAACAACGTTTTTTGACGGCTTGATAATAAAATCTTCGAAACTACTGAACCGATCCTTAAGGCGTTACCCCCACTTGTAGCGCAAAAAAAGGCCTTTGTCATGAATTTTTTTAAAGAAAACTACAAAACTTTTTTAATCGATCAATATACCATCTTAAAGAACACATCTTGAAGAACTTTCAGTAATTTTTTTATTGAAAAATATTACATTGTTTAGTGGCAAATGGCCGTCAATGAAATAATGTTTTTATATACACGGTTTGCGGTGACCAACATTGCGGCGAAGTGGATCATCTGAAAGAAAAATGCGGATGGATTTAGTCAAATATAAGTATAAACTAGTCTTTAATCGAAGGATTTTAAAAAATATTCATTTTTCACAAAATAGCGGACAGTCAAAGTTGATGGTTTGATTTTAAGGAAAAAAACCGGCCGTCTTTTGGCTATAAAACGGCCATTTTTTTTTTTCGAAAAAAAAAATCGAACGATTAAAGACTACATTTTTATGTATTAAATAAGCCTGCAAAATTTCAAGAAGATCGGTTCATTAGTGTTCGAGTAATCTTGGTCATCGACTTCAGAAATGCCATTTTGAGAAAAACGCGTTTAAAGTTTCAATTTCAGTTTACACGAAGAAAATATTTTTTTTTGTAAACTTACATAGAGTCATCTATTCCGGGCCCATACAGAAGTATGGGCCCGGATACTTATACTTCAAAAAAATGCAATAAAAAAAAATCGATTTTTTCAAAATCGCAAGTGGGGGTAACCCCTTAAGAAAATTTTCACCACATCCTATTCTTTACAACCATAGCTATAGCGCATATCAAGGATTTTTTAAAATTTGGTTAATTACTGATTTTTTTGCCAAAAACAGTGACAAAAAACACGTTTTTTTTTCGAAAAATGTCCGCCATTTTGTTATTTTCGCATATATAAAAAATCGTATGATATGCGCTGTAGCCATTAACATAGTGAATCTAAAACCGTTTGATTTTTTGTTTCGCATGATCCATCTCTGAGATTTCATCAACAGCGCAGACCTACATTTTTTTGGGACATTTTTTTAACTACCATTTTCGACTATAAATAGTGACTTGAATAAATCATTTTCAAACAATGTATTTCGAAAGTGTATTTATTAAATGTAACAACTTTTATCCCAAACTTTTAACCCAAACAAACTCCTATGTTCTGGCTATAACACGGTGTTCACAGGGGATCGCAGTGACCCCAGCCATGTTTTAAACGATTGCCGCGTTGGCCGTATAGTTCCGAATGACTCATAAAAATTCAGGATATCAGTTTGAACATTCTAAAATGTGGTATTCTCGGTATTATATTTTAATCGAATTTTTAAATGACGGAAATAAATCAGCAATGGCCCAATGCGTGAAAAAAAACCCTTTTTGCTAAAAAATCACAACTCTTGCAATTTTGAATTTTTTTCCATCCAATTTTAGGGTGATACTCTTGAGATATGATAGTTTAAGGAAAAAAAATAGCTTCATAGTGGAAGTAGTTTGAGGAAAAAAAATTGGTCTCGTCCGACCCGACCCTAGTCTGTACTTACGAAGGTTCACCCCAAAAAAACTGTTAGAAGGCAGGCCAGTCGCCTTGGCCGCCAACAATTTATACTAATTTTGGCTCAAAGTTGCGTTTGGGAACATCTTGACCCCGGGTGACCACGGAGGGTTAAAATTGGCAGAAACTCGCCAGTTAGGAATTGCTAGTTTGAAGGACCAGACCCGACCGGATGCGATGCCGAGTGAATCTTCGTGTAGCTTCACCATTCCAAAACGCAGATAATCTAGACGACGCCATGTTGGAATTTCACTGTGGCACCGAGACGGCGCTGAGAATTTCCCCGAGAGAATCCCCATCGTCGTCGCGAACAGCAGATAGAATACGAATTTGAGATCAAGCCGCAGTACATTTTCAATAGAATACGACGAATTTATGGCACGTCGCGAATTCGATCCTCTCTACGGAAATTCGGCTTTGCACTGCTTTTCTTCTTCATGCACCGTCCCGTTCGAAACTTCGGATTCCGCTCGGATCACGAGGGCTAGGACAGATGGGTGGTATTCCAGATTCCTTAGCCAAACGTAAATCAGGAATCCTAAAAGTGTCATTGCAGCAGAGAATCTTTAAAAAATGTCCTCTCTTTCGAGTACTTTGCTGCGTCGCTTTATTCTTCATTATAATTGAATTTCATGAAGTTCAATGGCGACAGTCATCCGAGAAATCAATAAAATTTTAACAAAAGTACTTCTTGATTGATCGAGAAAAATCATCTCGAATACAATTTGAGGAAAAATGTTCTTTTCTTTATAGTTTACCGGGAGTTATTGATTCATTCTGGAATATTTATTTCTCATTATACAATGTGGTTCTACATGTTTATTACGAATTCCAGATCCATGAATTCGTAATACTTGGATAGGCATGGACAAAAACTAACAAGGAAAAGTTGCGAGTCCGATCTCTCCGATTTCGATGAAATTTGGCATGCTTGTAGAATGGGTAAAAATAGGCGACACGTATTTTTTATATCTGCGGAACCCAATTTTTAAGGGTTGAAACACACCCTCGAAAATTGGGGTGTTTTCGTTCTTCGTCGATAACGTTTTGACGGTACGAGATATGAAAAAAATTTAAATTGCAACAATGTTGATTTTTTCGTGTACTATCCATTGGAGATGAGAACGATAACGTTATCGACGAAAAACGAGAAACACGCCTATTTTCGAAGGTGCGTTTCACCTCTTACAATTCGGGTTCCGCAGGTATAAAAAAATACGTGTTGCCTACTTTTACTCATTCTACAAGCATGCCAAATTTAATCGTAATCGGAGAGATCGACCTCGCAACCTTTCCTTGTAAGAGTAAAGTTTTACCTCATATCGAGTTACCCCTACTGCCATTTTTGTCATTTAGTGTCCCAAAGCTAATGATATACTTCGGCAACCAAATCCCCTTTGCTGCTCTGGTGCCGGGTTGAAATTCCGAACTTTGAATGCTCCGACGGCTTGAAATTCCGAATGTTAATTTTTCACAATTCAAGATGGGGCCGGGTTGAAATTCCGAACTTTGAATCATCAGAACGCTCAAAACTCCAAAAGAATTTTACCCGAAACACCAAAACTGCGAAAATCTGAATACCACCAAAATAATGCGGCTATGGAAGTTTTAAAAGTTTCAAAATTTTCATTAAATCGACGAATTAAACCACGAATTTATTTAATTAAGAAATGATTTTACGTCAATTTTGAAATTTGTCTAGACAATGTTATACATTCTACATCATTTGCAGTCAACTGTGTATACTTTTGCTGGCATGATCTTGACATGGGGGCTGGGTTAAAATTCCGAACTTTGAATGCGCCGACGGTTTTGAATTCCTAATTTCAATGTTCCGAAATTACAAGGTTCGTCAAGATCATGCAAGCGAAAGTCTGTAAATGATGCAGAACGTATAACATTGTCTAGACAATTTTAAAAATTGACGTCAAATCACTCCTTAATAAAAAACAAATCTTGAAATAATTCGTCGATTTATTAAAAATTTTGAAACTTTCAAAACTTCCATAGTCGAATAATTTTGACGGTGTTCAGATTTTCGGAGTTTTGGACTTTCCTGCAAAATTCTTTCGGAGTTTTGATTTTTCGGCGTAGTATTCTTTTGAAGTTTTGAGCGCTCTGATCATTCAAAGTTCGGAATTTCAACCCAGCCCCGTTTAGATTTTCGGAGTTTCGATCTTTCCGGTAAAATTCTTTCGAAGTTTTGATCTTTCGGGGTAGTGTACTTTCGGAGTTTTGAGAGCGTTCTGATCATTGAACTTTCGGAATTTCAACCCGGTCCCGCTGCTCTTGCAATCTGTAGGACCGTGCTGTTTCCACCCTCCTTGATTAGTTGCCTCGTGTCAAGACTACGAAAATGTGACCAGGCCACGACAGGGGTAAAAAAATGTCTCCAATCGTGGCAGAGGGTCTCTTCAAAGAGGACCGCGTCAGGCAACGATAACTGGCCATGATGACTGTGATATATGCAGTTCCATGACGTGTTCCACCGATCCCACGAGTGTCGAGGACCCTGTATGAAAATCTATAACTACTCGCAGCTAAGTTAATCTCGTCCCCGCAGCCGTATATGCATATTTATATGTGTCCACATATACGTGTATGGTAATACAAGTGAATGCCTATAGCCCCGGCTATGAGGGTGCGTTCGCTGAATTGAAGGCTGCGAGGATTATACGAAATTAGCATGTTGCATTGACGTTGGTAGCGTACTGCCACGCATTCTGGGAGGCTACTACGTTTCTCGTCGTTTATCGCCCACGATTCCACTAATCACGTTCAATACCGAGGCTCGCATTTTCAGTTCAAACCCCACTTGTGCCAAGGGAGACGCAACAACGAAAAATATTTGCATTTTGAGTGGTGTTTCGTCTCAACGCGAGCTTAAAAGTGCCGTCTATTAAATTTTTATGCTCGGCCCGATTGAAAAAAAAAAACCCAATTATCCAATTCTCGGCTTGAATGAAATATTTTATTTTTCCTCTTATCGCGGCGCATATTCGTCTTTCCAACCGCGTGTGTTTTTGCCGTCCCCATCGCCCTCTGAACAAAGTCCCCGGATAACTCTTATTAAAACGTTCCGGATACATCGAGGCAATTTGCGAAACAATCATTCGCGGATTCTTCTTTTTTTACCGCCGGGACCGTGATATCTCTGGTTGCCCCATTCGACTGCCTCACCGCGAAAGTCTCAACTGTACCACTTGCCTCGCGCACCCTCGCAACCACGGGATGGTACACATTTGAACCGGGCCCGCGAGCGAGCGCGGAAACGTTGAATATTCTCAGCCATAATCCAGCCATGCAAATGTCAAAGATTTACATTTCCCTTGATTTACACAATAATAGCGCTCCCAGAGACGCTCAGAGATCCCTTGTTATCCCCAACGTAAACCCGTTACGACGAAACTTTTGCTCCATTTCTTTTCCACGACCCCCCTTATTACCCCTAGACGTTTTTTCCCCCACCATCCAACTAGCAACCATTCGACAGTCCCGCAACCTTTCGTAAGACACAAAGAGGCGATGTGAAAGAAAGCAACTCGATTAATCAACGACAAGAGAAGTTTCTTCGCGTTGCTTGCTTCGGGGGATGAGGTTGAAAGTCACGATTGGATTGAAGCCTCCCTGTAGCCATACATCCTGTGGGGATTCTTAATCGATCCTGTGGCTTGCGGAACTGTATATAAATCATTCCTCACAAGCGACTTCCTTGTCTGAATGCTGGCAGGTTGATCAATCACGAAGAGCAAAAAGTATCGACGTCCAAGATTATCTACCAGCCGCGTCTGCAGCCTCGAGAAAAAAAATTTGCTGCATTTACGCAAGAGCTGTCAGTGTTGATGAAAAACTCCGAATAATGATGCCCAGTTAATATTCCTCTTTCCCTCTACCTCTTCTGTACTTCAGAAAACCAACCACTTCCATTAAAGACAGCATGTCATCACGAAATCGATCACTATAGTCCTCTGCAGCGAGTCCATAGTGCAAAATACGATATGACTTTACCTCATTTGAGGAATTCAATCTTAGAATGTTTTTGATGTTAAGCGGGTTTTGTTTTCCGCAGTCAGCAGGCACACAGGGAATTAACGTTGTCCTCGTATCTCAATTAACCAGTAGTGGAGGACATCCGGCCGTTGGTACCGTATTACCGTAATGGAGCGAGGGCACTGCATGGGCTAAACAAAGAGAATAATCGATTTCTGGGTTAACCCCAATACTGGTGTAGTCATTGGGCAAAGTGTCTCTGATCGCTTTGCTAGGACAATCTGACACTGCATCCCATACGGGTGAAGATAGAATTGTGGGTCAAGGCTATTCTCTTGATCACAGATGCTCTAATATGTTCATTGTCACATCCCCATACCGTGCCTACAGTTCAACGCTGCTTAATCAGTCAAGAGCCGTTAAGTGCTTTGATCCGTTGCCATAGGTTCCAAGCAAACGTCCTCGGTGATCAAAGCTCCTTTGGCTTAACGTCCCGAAGTTGAACCAACGATGTTCAACGTAAACCCTCTCAGCGACTCTGACAACTTCGCCAAGTCACCTATGGGGCTTCAGGCGACGAAATATCGTTGAAGGACCGAACGTTCCGCGAACTATCCTCGTTTGTCTAATTATACAATGAACTTCTCGTCCCTATGCCTGTGTTGATTTACGGGTTATGGAAGTACACGAGAAGTATCATTGGGTCGATTGGAAACTCGATATTTATTATCAGGCAAGAACGTATATTAGGAACAACGGCTAATCCACGCTCATGCGCCATCTTCGTATTATCGTGCAGCAGCATACGCCACATCATATATATCACAATTTAGGCCACAATTTCGCTCTCAGATGGTACGTGTTTTGGCTCCCGATACACCGCACTCCCGCAGTAATGTAAAGCCCCTCTGTAATGTAAATCTCGCATTCAATGTAACGGCGTGTTCGCCTCTACCTCCAACTAGCTCTCCACATCGGCCACTTTGCATTCTGATCCGTAACCAAGCACTCCTCCACCAATACCGACTGGATTGTACCCAAACGTTTCGAGAACCTCGGTTCATACGCGTTATCGTTTATTGAGCTCGTGGGAATACTCGTGTCTGCCGGATTAGGGATCATTACGGAAACTGATAACTGCAGTCGGCTAGATTCGAGTTCGCCATCGCCGGAAACGGATTTACATTAGTAATTTGGGGATTTTAGGGAAAAGTGATTTCAAAGTTTGATTGGCTTCTCTTTTCGGTCAATTTGTCACGTGGAAAAGTTTGAAGCATCGGATAACGAAGCCGAAACCTCGTTTCCCATAGCCAAGAGCTTTTTCGGATATTCATGTTTTAATTGATAAGTTAATGCTGGCTTTTCTCCATCTAACTTAGTAATCAGCCCTACGGTGATTCACTCAAATGTTTCAGCTTTGACGGGTATTCGAATGAGGTTTCTTGTCTTCTTCGAGACGAGCATTTTTTTTATTACCGTCCTGCTCTCCGTGCCGACAAAATTCATTACAATTTCGATCGGTGACAGGTGCCATGCAATCCTAACCCGGCGCATGAACACACTGATAGAGACGAATACTGCCTTGTTGCTCTTTCTCTTTACCCCCTGTTCGCTAAAATGAATATCAGCGATGCCTCGACCCGCGGAGGTCAACTTTCACCTCTGGCTTCCAACGTTTTTACTCGAGATTTTTTTCCCGTGCTCTCCGTCTCATCCGCTAAGGCGATTATGTCACGGAAATTGACGGAGGAAACGCTTTCTGAAGGTGTCGCAGAAACGCCATTTTATTTATCAAATAACGCTGACACGGCCATGCTTTCCCTGTCGCAACTGTCAATTAGTGGATTCTAGCGAGCTCGAGATGAACGGCGATCTCTCAGAAAGAAATTTGAATGCGGACGGCAACTCTTCTCACCATATACCCATGTGTCCACGGCATATTACACTTTATCTATGAATCAATTTGTAATCAAGTTTTGTAATCAATTTGTATACCGCAGTTCGAGTAAATATGCCCTGGAAAATGATTCGCATAATCATCGAATAAGAATCATGCAAAAGAAAGAAAGAAATCATCAGAGAAATCAAGAAAAAGAATCGTGAAAAGGCAAAGTAGCGAACGTGCGAAAAACTGCGGATTGCGTTTAATACTTTCTGATCCAATCTTCAAATGGCTTGCTCGTAACCAGCGATGTTGAGGGAATAATTCACCCACGAGAAGTTTATCGCGATTAAAGCGACTACACGAAGATTTGTCATCAAAATCGTCCAAATGTATAAGGAGTACAACTTTGCAGTGACCGTTTTTTTCAAAAGTTTAAGGCTTTATTATAAAAAAGTGGCTACATATTTTTTAATCAATGTACTGCCCGTCGCTAGCTACGACCTCGGCCCATCTTTCAGGTAGCATTCGAATCCCGCGTCGATAAAAGTCTTGGTCCTTGGAGGCAATCCAGGAATCGACCCAATTTTTGACTTCTTCGTAAGTACCGAAGTGCTGGTCAGCCAAATCGTGTGCCATTGACCGGAACAAGTGATAGTCGGAAGGGGCAATGTCTGGAGAGTACGGCGGGTGGGATAAAACCTCCCATTTCAGCGTTTCCAAGTACTTTTTCACGACATTTGCAACATGGGGTCGGGCATTGTCATGCTGCAGTATCACCTTGTCATGTCTTTCGTTGAATTGTGGCCGTTTCTCTTTGAGTGCCTTACTCAAGCGCATCAACTGACGTCAGTAGAGTTCCCCTGTGATGGTTTCGGATGGTTTAAGCAGCTCATAGTACACAACGCCCAGCTGGTCCCACCAGATACACAGCATCACTTTGGATCCGTGAATATTCGGTTTGGGCGTCGATGACAGAATATGACCAGGCAGTCCCCATGATTTTCGGCGTATAGAATCCTCCCCGTAAGCATCTACAAGCAAACGGTGGGCCTCAGCCGCAGATTTCTTGATGTTGAAGAAGTAAATCATAACCTCCCGCAAATGCTGAGAATTCGGTTCGTAGGTTGCCATGTTTGAGTGCCTATAACTTTATAATGCATACACGTATCCGTTAGCTTTTTTAAATTGTTTACATTGGCAGAGCCTCTAGTTTAAAATGCCACTTTTTTATTGAGCTAGGGCCACTACTTCGGCCGCAGTGGCTCTCTAAGTAAAACGGTCACTGCAAAGTTGTACTCCTAATATAATGACGAGACTTGCCATATTCCATTATTGATGAGAAAGAACTGACTGAAAAATGTTTTTTCCAAGACCCAACAGTCAATAACCATTGCTTAATAAAGTTCGTCCAAACGCATTAAAGACATGCTAGCCACAATAACTTGCCAGCCAAAGACATGCTGGCCACAATGTCTTGTGGCTAGCATGTCTTCAAAGCGTTTGGACAAACTTTATTGGGCAATGGTTATTGACTGTTGAACGCAAGTTCTCCAAAATTCAGCACGTTCGCTACATGACCTTTAGTTGCTCTACATTGCTCTCTTTGCGACGAATAGTTAGGTGCGTGCGTTTGATTATTTTCAAGAACTCGTGTGATGTTTCGTTCAATATGGAGACAGGAATACAGCGACCTCATGCTGACTTGCGTCTTTTGTTTTTCAAGTGTACCTATCCCGACGGATACTTTCCCTTTAATCGGTCGATCCGAGCATGTTGCACTCGTACGAAACTTGACGAACACGCAATCATACACTCACGCACACCTGTCTTTATTGTATCAGGAGTGAGGGCTTTCCACTGCCTCACGGGAGGGGTCAGAAATTTTCCACCTTACGCATCGTTGTCCGTCTCGTGATGCGCACCCTATCTAATCAGACACGAAGACGATGGAGATGAAATCAAAGATGATAGAAACATGTCACGAAGCAATCTTGCTATAGCAATCTCGCTATAGCAATCTCGCTGTAACAAATCCGTTTAGCTTCACGATACGACAGAGTAGAGATGTATGTTCTTAGACATCACGCGTATACTCGACCAGACACTCACCACGCCCTAATACATACACCCGCAGGCAATTGTATTCGCACACAGATACATCGTTCCTACACCCTCGCAAAGCTGTTCGCAGTTGACCACACATGAGCATGCTTCGTAAAAAAATCACCCCGGGGCTAAGTGCCTTTAGATGGGGCTTTGTTATTTCTAGATCCTCGGAAACTCACCCGCCTATTTCCCACAGCCATTCGTTCCTAATGCACTATTCTGTACCACATTTGCACGAGAGTCCAGAAAATTGTGCCCTCTACTGTCAGTTTACGGTTGTCGCAATGGATAAATTTTTCAGCTTGTTTTACTATACGCTACAAGGGACTTTTTCGGTGGCTCGCAAGCAAAGAACTGGTGATGTTTAGTTGATTTGCAATGGCGTTCTCGCTCAGCTTGTTTGGCAGCCATTTTTCCACCTGCCTGTATGTTCCCTATGACATGAAAACGTCGGCATACCGTTTACTTGTCAACGTTGATCTGTTCAGCCCATTCTTCAAGTGTTTGAGAAGAGTTTTCATCCAGCAAACTTTGCAAGTTGGCATCTTCAAAATTTTCGATTGATTTGGTCGTTGCTTGTCATAAGGATCACGAACGCCACTTTTGAATCGTCGGAACCAATCTCTACACATAGTTTCCGGAACACATTCACCGTGTTCCAGCTGCATTTTTTTCAAACGGAACTAGTACAGAAGTCGTATCGAAAAAATAACTTGTAATGGTCCATTTTTAACTTGCTCGCTCGAGGCACGTGTCTCCAATAAATATGGCGTCTTCTGGCTAGAAATGAGTGGCTCAGGCCCACCCGTCAAGATGACACGAGCTACATCTGTCCGTAGTAAAGTATGGGTCACCTGGCAACACCCACTGAATGCAATGAACCGCCTTCATGCATCCACCTAAAATGGTGTACGATAATTCAGGAATAGCCTCACGTGGATGGACCCGAGCAGGTCCTGAGACGAGAAGGTAATCGTTTCAATAGTTGCCACTTAGTTGGAGACTTTTCAGAAAGCCCAGTTGATAGACAAAAAGCAGGGTACAGAAGAAAATGGAAGGGGGTAAGTATATTTCAAGCTGTATACACGCCATGCCCAAATCACTTGTTGGATAGATACATTGGTCTCTCCTGAACATCCGTTCACCTGGCCCTGAGTGGATTCCGGCGATCCATTCCGTTCTCTATAGTTGCTCCCATTTGCCGAAGCTGCATAACGCTTCCTCGGTTTCGTTCATCTACCCGATGCACATTCAACCCTCCATCGAGCTTTCCCTCTTCCTTCCCTCGAGGGCAGCCATGCACACACCACGCCCGGCAACCCCTCGACTCATTGATCAAACATTATCTATTTACCCCCAATTCGCGAACCGTGAGAGTCTCGACTCCGCAGCTATTATATTCATACAGCATTAGCCAAACGCTTCCTCACCTCTGAATACGTTTGAGGCCCTCCTCATGACTTCAGTCACTCGAGTAACGATTGATTCATTTTGCGAGCGCACCGGAAAAACCCAGATGGGAAACTTGGTGCTACAGTCGTACCCCAAGAGGGAATTTGGCGAATGCGCGTCGATGTTTCGACTTTTTTATAGCTCTTCTAGTTCATGACGAGAGACATTGAAGTATGTGAAATGGGTAGAAAGATTGATCAACTATTATTATCGTATATTTTGAAAGAAAGCAGGTTTTTACGAAATGGACACGGAAGCAAACACATTTGGACCAATGCCGTTTATTAATTATATCATTTATTAAGTTATATATCTTTTTTACATAGCTGCCACCTGCTACTTCTGCCATGAGCAGACCAGTTACCACGCGGTTCCGGATAGCTTAACTTTGAAGTTTCTGGTCAAGTCGAGCTTTCGACGGATGGGGGAATTCATGCAGTCAAGTTTCCTCCCAGGTGAATTGCATGTTAGGCAAACGGAGGAATTGACGCTGTTCATCTTTTAGCGAAAGGTGTTTCTTTGGTTATTTTCGAAATGTCGGCCGTCTTGGTGCACACTGGGAATCTGAAAGCTAGCTATCTCTCTCGCACTTATGGCCGCTCGGTTTATGTGCATTTTGCTCTTAGGCACACTTGTATATTTCGGTGGGGCCGACTTGATGTGGTACATTCAGCGTAGGTACACATTGTTTATGTGCATTACATATCTGGAACAGCAAAATATTGATTACTCTGGGTCCAATGCTTCATCTGCACTTGTGACACGTTATTCAGGTATTTCATTCCATCGAGAATAATTTATTCTGGACGATCGTCGGATCTAAATGATTGAGTTTTATATCTCGAGAACATTTTCTGATGTGTCGAAACTTCTAATCTAACAAAAAAAAGTAGACTGCACGACGTAGGCTGAATCTGTGATTTGGTTTTGTATCATTTCTGACGAGGTGGAAAGCTTTTTCTACTGGGATATTCAAATGATTCTTATTGGAAAAAGTTCTGTATACCGTATTAACAATATTATGTTAAGATAAATAAATGTATACAATTTAAAAGCCGTTAATAGATAGAAAAAAATGCTCAATACATAGGTGCATTGTTTACATTTATTGGCCTGGGAGCTACAACTGAACCGACTGTTTACATTTTAAGATCATCCTACAACAAAAAGTAGGATCTGTCTATACACTGAGAAAAAAAACTAATTGAATCAAAAAAATATACAGGTTGATCCAAATAAATGTGCTGCTGCGGAGTGCCACCGATATATGAGATTGCCACAAGACTATAAAATATTGTAAAATGTGATTGATTTAAATACCATATTATTTTATTTGAAAACGCTCTTCTGTTCTCTGAATATCTACATTATCCTTCAAATAAAATTATAATTCTATTGAAATTATTCTATATACAATCCGTAGATGTATTGGATTAAATAATTGAGCGGTTGCTACAAACATTTTTTATTTCGTACAAAAATATAATCAATAGAATTAATTATTTACTACATCGAAACGAATATGACATGGGACGTAAGTTTTTCAATTTGTTTTAAATCTTAAATAAAAAGTGAGCATTATAATGATCATCCACTGTAAAAGTGGAGAGAATATCAGATATCCAATGGAATATCCATGGAGAGAATATCAGATATTCAACTGATTGGAACAAATACTACACTTTGATCTTAGCCACAGGCCAAAAAGCGATACTCTTTAGAGTTTCTCCAGCGTTTAAGTAGATTTCCGGGTCGCGCTACGCTTACGAAAACGAGCGCGCGTGCGGATTCTAGCGGTTACTCCGAGAACTACGAGTTTCCTCACACCTATAATTTCGGTGGCGCTCGGCCATGATTTGGTTGAATTTTTTCAACGAAATGTGCAAGAAACAAATTTTACTTTCGCATAATTTTTTAACCAATTCAGACATTTGCTTAATGTTGTTCAATGAAAATAAAATCTTAATATTTTAACCAATAATGTACTTAAAAATCAATATCGGATGTGGTGAAAACAATAAAACAACATATTCACTCAATAGAAATTTTATTTGAATCCAACGAGCGAAATTCAATTTTTCTTGTGTAGTCGAATCAACAATATTTATGTTATTTATTGAAACGCTTTTTTCGTTCGTTGCAGAAATTGCATTCAAAATTAAATAATCTGTTCGCAATAATTGTTTAGATAGTTTCAATAATATATTGTTCTCGTCTAACAATATATCTTGTGAATGAAAAAAAAACCTTTCAATGTTATCATGTTATTGAAGTCAATAGCGTTTTGTTTGGACTAATAAATCCGATTATTTACACCAACAATTTTACAATTGAATCAACGAAATTTCATTCAATAAAATCAATGATATTGGATCAATGATTTTTTTTCCTCAGTGTACTTATCACTCGAACTTTACTGTATGGAATATTGCTTACCTGACTGACGCCACATATAGTGCCGGGTAGAGCTGGTCCAATAAATGTTGGCACGTATAGACTTCTTCTTTTTATATTGGACGCACATTTTAGATTTTCACACATGCCCGACAATTTTTTTAACTCCTGCACCTAAAATATATTTAAGTTCGAGATTTTTTAATATCAACACATTGCCCACGACCCGGACACTAAGCAGGAGTTGGTAAAGATAAAATATGTTTATAGTTTTATTACTTCACTGCAGCTTATTGCATTACACTCAACCTCCTACGTTTTTTTTTGTGTTACATAAAAAAAATTACTTACGAAACACGATCCGGCCTGACCTTTCAACTGACATTGGCGGTTAGCATTCTGTGATGAAATACGGAAAAAAGCACATTGAAATGTATTTTCATGGCCGCTAATTAATTCGGGAATATTCGTTCAACTTACATCGACTGCGGATGCCCAGGCGAACACGGCCAAGAGCGCGAACAAAAAGAGTGAAGTACGCATGTTGAATTGAAAAAGGAATCTGTTGAGAAAAGTTCGAATGATGCAGGTTATTTATTGCTTCCAAGTTTTTGTACATTTTCGCAGAAGTAGCAAAATAATCGTTTCTTTTCAAATTTTGGCTTCATCATGTTTAAACTCGTCTGACAAGTTTCCGATTTCTTTATCTTTTCCAACAACCGGACAAAATGGTGTTGAAGTTTGAATCGTTGGAATACAATACAAATTATCCTTGTTATTTAATTTCTCTAACATTATTATTCCGAATCCATGTTTGCAGATTCAGGTTTTACATTCTGAAAAATGCCCGGAATGATTTGAGTACTCTAGAACGGGCAAAAGAAATTCGGTAAGTCGATGAAAATAACATTTCATTGCGTGGCAATGATGCAGGCTTCAAGATCAAGAAAAAAATCAACATGTTCGAATTCTCTCGGAAGAATCGATGAAATATTAAGGCCTTAGGCCACAGTAACGGGTATAAAATCATGTGCCAATTTAACAATTCTTTTTCGGATGAAAAAGTGGTTCGCTCATAAAATTAATTACCCATCTATTTAGTATGAATATCAAGCTGTTAGAATTTTTTTTCGATGTACAAAATGGCCGACTACTCGAAACTTCTCGAATCTTCTCGAAACAGCTTTTTTCCAATTGGCGTGACAAATAACTTCAACATCACTCGATTTAGTTCAAATTTAAAAGTTAGGTTCCTAATTGCCTTTCGCAGAGAAGTACGTACGGAATTTCTGATTAATCGAAAACTTTTAATTTTATGAGCAGTTTACGAGCAGTTATAACGAAATGTTTCACTGAAAATTCATATCTTAAGTTCAAATACCTACAACATTTGAATAAAACAATGTTTTTTAAATTCCGTACGTACTTCTCTAAGTATTCTACTGTAGATTGACGAGAATTTTTGTTTTTCGTTTAAGGTAAAAAATTGTGGATGCTAAATGTCACGCCGCGGAGCGCCTAAAAAAAGATAACAAAATAAAATATTAGTAGTCGGCCACTTTGTACATCGAAAAAAAAAACATATTTTCTAACAGCTTGATGTTCATACTAAATAGATGTGCAATTAATTTTATGAGTGAATCACTTTTTCATACGAAAAAATTTGTTAAATTCGCATATGATTTTATGCCCATTACTGTGGCCTAAGGCCTTAATAAAAAGTCAGTAGAATTCAATTTTTATGAGTCTGGCTGTACAGAATATTACAGCACATGAGGTACATAAGGAAATTTGTTAATTTTTTGTCCAAAAACGTTATTTCAGTGCATAATTTTGCATTTTTTGAATATTCGTTCCTAAAAGTAGGCATTGAAAAAGAAAGGTGGCGCATCAAAGCTAACAGTATAAAAGATCGACCCTCCTTAATAATATAATTTAATCCTTATTATTATATATAATGTCAACGCTCAATATCGAAATTAACAATATGAAAAAACAACAGTCTGAAACAATACGGAGACAGCCGTATATTTTCGTTTTTAAACACTTTATGAAAAACCAAGTCCTAAACTTCACGATAACGAGTTTTGGGTGCAGTCATTAATGTTGTAAATGAATCCTTCGACTGCACACTGGGTCATTTTGACCCCATTTTTGTTCAACTGCCTGTATCGCAAAACGGGGTAATCTATTCGGCCGCAGTGCGGCGCTCGAATGTTCCCCCACTTTTACTTTATAGGTGGACACTCGACCCTCATCCTACATCCTGCCCGTGTACCGAGGACAGCTGTCGAAAAAGGATCTGGGGTCAAATCGACCCCGGTTATGCAGTAGTGCGGTGAATGTGAAAACATTTGTTTTTGTGAAATTTGGTATTTCATTACTACATGTAAGTGAGTTACGATGGAAAATGCGCATATATATTTTTTATTTTGCGCTACTATAAATTATGCTACTCTAAATTATATACTATGTAAATTATGTATTTAGAATGCTGATCGTAAAACTAAAAGCAAGTGTTCGTCAGGCAGGAGGGCTATGTGCAACGAGCACCAAATGTACTTATACGTCGATTGTGGTGAATGTGAATAATAATAAGTCATTAAAGTAAAAAAATGCGGAAAATTTACGTTTTCACCAATTAATCTGCCGAAGGAGTCGATTTTTCCGTTGTTCACTATCCCGAAAATACTCAATTTCGAACCGCTGAATAAATATATATTTTTTTTTTGGAAAGACGTTCAACACTGTCCTTTTTTCGTACCTACAAACCTTCCCCTTTCAAAATCTCTATAGATCTCTTTAAATATCTTTTTTGTGCAAGTACGTATTTTTCAACGCATCGTCCACTTTGAGCTAATTTGAGCATTTAATTTGCCCAAATTACTTTGGCACTAACTTTGGGCACTTAATTTTTTTTTTAAAATACATTTTGGGCCATAAAATAAGGATCATTGACTACAAAAAACGTATCTACAAAAAAAATGCATATTTACAGAAATACAACGATCTGAAAAACGTCTGGGGTCAGATTGACCCCATATAAAGTGAGAGGTTCGTGGCGGAAGTGTGCAGTCGAAGGGTTAACTCAGTCACAAGGTTTAGTCGTAAAAAATAGAATGTGTCGAATACTCGACGACAGCAACGACAAGATTGACCCACAACAAGGGACACTTACCCGAAGGTGGATCGTGTTGCTGAAATTCTTTCTGGAATAGCTGCGGAGCGGTCGGTTTATATACGAGAATTCCCGAATTCACATCGGTTCGAATAGAAAATTTTACTGTACGCGCACAATGGTGCTCTACGGTGCCTAATTATTCACACATCTGCACGTATGAAGCATGTTTGTATAAAGCGATAAGGAGAGCCCGGAATAAATGGCTCGTACACTTTTAAACCAATTACGCACACGCGCCGATTAACATCTACAATTCGCCAATAATTTCCGGGTAGGCCTGACGTCATGAGCTAGATTCCGGCACGTGTGTGAAGGGACAATCACCTCTGCAAAAAAAGATAAGAATTTTCGACCACCTTTTCGCCAAAGTCCCAAACGGTTGGGCTACTACGGACGAAGCGGAAATCGCACCTTAAGGGGAGGGTAGGGGTTTGTACTTTTGAAAAATCGATTTTTTTGTCTTTTCGTATAGTTAAACATTTCAAGAATATAATTCCAAAATTTCAAGTCAATCAGAGCAAAACTCTCGAAGTTATTGACTATTTAGTCCCGCTCCTCTAACACTGTAGCTCCGACTTCTCTAAACTTTAAACGCGTTTTTTCTCGAAACCACTTTTTCAAAGTCCGTGTTCACTGCCATTTGAAAACTACATGACCGATTTATTTCAAACTTGGTACACACTTTCTACATATAAAATACCTCCCCCCAACGGTTAGTTTGAGATTTTTTTTACATTGAGGGGGTTTACCACCCCCAAAATGGCGGAATTTTTCGTGAAAAATAACACTTTTCACTTTATATGACCACCAAAAATTTAGAAATTAAAAAAAAATTATCAAAGACCGTTGGGGGGAGGATTTGATGATACTTTGACTAAATTTTAATGGTGCTTAATTTTAGATAATTTCTAGCTGAGATACAGTGAACACCGCAAATCGTGTTTTTCCAAAGGCGTTTTTGGAAAAGCTTTTGCACCGGCTTGTTTGTGGATATTTTCGCGTACAAATTTCACGGAATGTTCTTGAAATGACACTTAACAATGTACAAAAGGTTTCGATAAATTTACTCTATTCATATAGATAAAAAAAATTCGCAAAAAAAGGTTTTTTTTCACGCTGAAACCCCTACCCCCCTCCCCTTGAAGAGCTCGAAGTTACGTTACACATACATGTTCATCCTTGCTTTCTTTTCACGACAAAGGTGTTTCGTTCGACAATATTTTGCACGAAACTATTCCCAATGTAAGCGCAAAGTCGACCTCTGACAAAGTAAAAAGAATGACAAGAGGAAAACGGTGACCGTCGAGTCGTCGAATGTGAGAGAGGCAAATAAAGTGGAAAATATCAAGAATACCATGTGGCTAGAGGTGGTATGAGCAAAAAAAGAGTACTTCGATTAGCCTTCCAGCGATGCATTTTGCGGTCCATTGAAAAATGTTTAGCCATGGTCTTGCTGTACATGGGAAGTAAAGAAGGTGATTCTCACGAGACCTCTGCCTCGTTTCACGAGCCATCAATAATTTTATTTGAAGCCATAAAGGGAAAAGTAGCGTGTATGAAAGAATCAAGAATGTAATGCAAGTCTACCGAACCTTTCTCTACAAAGACTACAATTCTGGCACGATTGTGAAAGTAACACTATCAGAATAACAAAAAGGCTTTTTTTCGACGAGTGAGACGAGAGAGTGGCGCCCAATGTGCCACGCGCCACTGAGTGAGAAGGATATTTGCAGAGTCAAGTGTGGTATGTCATCGTTATTTTCATGTTTAGACATACAAGAGACGAGACGAAACAGAATGTGAAGTGGGAATCCAAAAATGGAAAACAGATCAAACAGGAGCGAAAAGAAACGGAGCATTCGTGTAAAAGAAAGGAAAACATAGGGACCAAAAATATTAGCCCAGTAAAGAGCAACGACTCATCAAAGTTGTATCTTTTAATTTTTTTGCGACGTCAGGATATGTCACGTGTGATATCGTCGGTATATATGTGGAGAATCGATTAGATCATATTCAAATTCGGAAGAATTATAACAATACTTACGATACGAATAAAACAAAGTCTCGACATGGAAAATTGTGAGTACAATGTACCACCAGCTATTTTTGATTGAATTATCTAAATTTGAACCATTTGCAGTAACGATTAATATTTCATTGTATACTTAAAGATCCAGAGAGATCGATTATAAATAATTTATCTTTATTATATTGGGTGTGCAAATAAGTTCTCGGCCTGAGAATAAAAACAGTCTGCATTGAATATTTTAATTGATCAATAACGCGCATTATTTATTCGAAAAGTACGAATATTTTTAGTTTAATGTAAGGTGCAAACATGGAGGTTATGTGTGGAACACAATATCCGGTAAATAGCGGTCTCGTCCCTGTTTGCAAACGTTCACTTTTTTAACGAAATTTTCAATAACATTTCGGCATAATTGCGGATTAATTTCGTTAAGGGGTTACGTGGGTTTGACAATGTCTAAAAATCCATTTTTGCATTTTATTATCTAATAGTACAATATGTCTAGAATAATCTCCTAAAGTTTTAAGTCAATCGGAGTAAAAGTCTAGGAGAGAGAGAGAGAGCCTTTGGAAATTCTCCCCGTTGGGAAAGACCGGCTGGGAGCGACGCAGGTAATCGCATTTTCATTGAAACATTATTTTTGAAGTCGGAAGGTTTTTTTTTCGATTACAACTAATTTTGCTAGACGTAGTGAAAATTGTACCGAAAATTAAACTATTTTCTTACAACTCTGCCAAAAATTAAAATTGCAATTGTTTTTTAAATCCTCCGTTCAATCACGAGCTATACTTATCTATTAACAGAAAAAAAAATTGGCTTTTTAATTTCCGATAAACCCATTATGAGTTATCCTGACCACCACGAGGACACTTTTTTTAGGGGTCTCCGGAAACCAAGTCCCACCGGCTGAATTTCCCAAATTTTTTAATGCAATTTTTTTTATATTCTTGAAATGTTGCTCTTTTATGTGCTTAACATTTTAAATAAAATAATTTATATATTATATTTTTCAAAATGGAGAAAATATGCTTTTTTTGCTTCGAAACCCACGTAACCCCTTAATGTTGCGTGCAATTGCTTCCTTACCCAAGAAACTACGTCCGCAATAACTATGCAGTAACAATGCGGCAAATAACGATTTTTATGCGTTGCTCGATCGTCCAATTCTCCATGACTAAACCTCAATATTTCCCGATGCCAGTTGTCAAAAATTAGTACGCTACGTTTGCCGCAAAAAAAATGGCGCACTATATAAAATGTCAGGTCATTTTGAGACACCCTTTATTATTCGACTAACAAGGAAAGGTTGCGCGGTCGATCTCTCCCATTTCGATGAAATTTGGCATTCTTGTAGAATGGGTAAAAATAGGCGACACGTATTTTTTCATGTCTGCGGAACCCGATTTTTTAGGGGTGAAATGCACCCTCGAGAATAGGGGTGTTTTTCGTTTTTCGTCGATAACGTTATCGTTCTCATCTCCAATATATAGTACACGAAAAAATAAACAGTGTTGCAATTTGAATTTTTTTCATATCTTGTACCGTTAAAACGTTATCAACGAAAAACGAAAAACACCCCAATTTTCGAAGGTGCGTTTCAACCCTTAAAAATCCGGTTCCGCAGGTATCAAAAAAATACGTGTCGCCTATTTTTACCCATTCTACAAGCATGCCAAATTTAATCGAAATCGAAGAGATCGACCTCGCAACCTTTCCTTGTAAAAGTATCAATCAATCAATCAGAAAAATAACGATGTGTCCTATCATCAAACCTCATGCCAACTCGGTTGGATACGAGCTTCAAGAATGCGAGCTGCTCGGATTATACGCTGTGCTCATACCACGGAGTATCTCAACCAAATATCCTCTCAATGGGTTGATACTGTCAATATTCAGTAATGCAACGTCTCAAAGTCCTTGTCACGTGACTATCTAGCAGTGCATGTCATATGCACGTCTCCTCGTCCACAGGGCGCAATCTCCACAGTCCAATCGCAATACCGCAAATACGCGAAGCGTTTACAGTGTGCCTGGGGAACAACCGGCCCCTTGCTATATATCTCGCGTAATGCAGTCTGAGATCTATAATTAATCGCTGACTTGCTGCTTGAAACGTACACGAAGGTGGGGGGAAGTAGGGTGGCACAAATTTGAGCTCTATTTGTTTCCTTTTTCTCACCATCCAATTATCTACTTGAAAGAAAGAAAAAAATTGTCGCGAAAGCTGCAAGCGGTCAAAAAATATTTAGAGGTCACTCAAGCCTCCCAAAAATTCAAATTTTCATTAAAAAATCGATTATTTTTCGTTTACTTCTCGTTCACGAATTTCACGCTTTATAATTTTTAAATTAAGCTCGCGAAAGCTCTAGCCGGTCAATGAATATTTAGTGGTCGCTCAAGAGCTTCGAAATGTCCAATGGTCGCGATTTTTTTTCTCTTCTCACTAAAACATTTAACACTTTGTCAAATTTTCAAAACAATTAATCCTATTTTTTTCAGAAACGGATTTTTAAAATTTATCTCACGCTTCTAACCCGATAAAACGGACCTATAATTTTGTTCCCGGACAAGAGCTTTAAAGAATTATTTCATGAGAACAAAGATTATAATCATTGTTCAGATTATAATCATTGGCGAAAATTGGAAATTTCGAAGCTCTTGAGCGACCACTAAATATTTATTGACCGGCTAGAGCTTTCGCGAGGTGAGTGTAAAAATTATAAAGTCTAAAATTCATGAGTGAGAAGGGAACGAAACAAATCGATTTTTTAATGTGAGTTTGAATTTTTGGGAGGCTTGAACGACCTCTAAATATTTTTTGACCACTCGCAGATTTCGCGACAATTTTTTTTTCAAAGACGATAATTGGATGGTGAGAAAAAAGGGAAAAAATAGAGCTCAAATGTGTGCCACCGTAATAGGGAGGCATCGAAAGAAATTTTTGAATAGACAGGAACCTAACAATGTCAACGGAAAATTAGAATTTCTCGATCGTTTTGCAGATTATTGTTTTCTTATCAATTCATGCAGGTTAGGAAAAATAAATCATAACCAAAGCTATGGACCCAATATGGGGTTTCGTAAAAAAAACGATAAACCTTCCGTGTTCTCCATTTCTCTGCTTCCGTTTCCTTTTCCATACGCCTTTCAAGATGCAAACACACACGTGCGCACGTGAAAAGATACGACTTCGGGAATACATGGAGTTTTATTTGCTCCTGCATTTTATGTACACGTACGCGTGTCACACGCGGATTGTGATTTTTTCGCGATCCTGTCAGAAGGAGGCTTCGCAAAAAAATCGTCCGCGCCCACATCGTCGAGTGTGTAGAAAAATTTCACAGCTGCAACTTTTCCGCTGATTCTGTGATAAATATGTAAATTGTGTTTCCGGGGAAATGCGCGCATCTGTAGAAGGAGCAAAAATAAAAAATAGAACGAAAAAAAGGAGCCACGTCTAGTTGCTTTCTTTGGAAATAAACAATGAATGGCGAGGGAATGGAAGGGAAAGAGAGACGTAGAAGAGTTGAAGAATATTTTGGGGTAAAGGCGAAGCTGGACCGAAGTAGAAATGTTGAGTTTGCAACTGTATGGCTGCGTAACGAGATTTACGATCAATTTATTCTGTGAGGAACAAAGTGAGGAACTGTAGAGAAGATTGAAAACATCATGACAGGGCTGTTGTCAAAATAGCTTCATGAGCACAAAATTAAAATCCACTGTGACAGTAACAAACATCGATTTTTTTGCATTTTGTCAAATTATATATATTTAAGAATATGTGAAAAAAATGTCAAGTTAAAGTATTAAAAATTGATCAAGATGCAGATCATTTGGTGAAAGCAGGTAACGCAACGATTTACGTATACAAAAACTGTCAATCACGTTTTTCTCGAAACGACTTTTCTCGATCTAGCTGGAATTATACTCTATAGCTATAACTGCCCGATTTTCAAATTTTTTACTCCAAATTTTTCGTAATTTTAGTGGCTGTCGGTGTACGTAGCTTTTTTAAATTAATATTTTTAAACCCCCCGAATTTAAATAAAAAATTCATCAAAATTACATTTCTTTTTTGAACACCCGCCATTTCGAGAACATTTCTTTTTCTTTCGAAACATCGTCTCCATGCAACGAGAACTACATTTACATATATTATACAACTGTCTAATTTTCATTTTTCAGGCCAACCATGGTCAAGTTATCGATCCGACCGTTGGACGGCACTTTTTACACAGAGACTCTATTTATACCTCAATTACTTTTATAATTTTGAAGTTTTTAAAATAAAAATTTAAAAATTTATTATACCTATATAAAAATATAAAACTATTATACCTCAATTACTTTATTGATCTTGAATTTTTTAAAATAAAAAAATACAGAAAATACGTTCAATGAATGCTTAACAACATACATTTTTCTCCGAATCCCAAATAAATAATCTAGAAAGGAAAAAAAATCGGGAAAACGACCTTTTTTCCGCACGCCGCAGTGGTGTCCTCCCTAAATATTTTTTTACCCAATTGTCAATTTCGGCGAGAGAGCAGTCCTCGAAATGGTCTCTATATAAATATCCTTACATTTATCTACAATTGATCCTGTAGATATTGAGATCCACGTAATATTGCGCATAGGAACGAGTTACTATGAGCACGTTCTTTCAAGTCGAATGTCTTCAAAATCACCTCACCCATGCGTCAAAATCGCCATTGGATAGACACATACGCACTGGCAGGCACAAGCATATACGCATGAATCCATAAGTAGTTTCTTGAGCTTGCAAGTATAGGACCGGAGGTGTGAAGCGGAACTTGTACCCACGTGCACACTATCCCATCATTCGGCATTCGATCTCACGCTACATTATTCATGCGCTATGGTAGGCTTACGCTGCATAGGCTTATGCATTCCTCCCCCAGGCACCGTGTCGGTTTTGCTCGAATTCGCGCTTCATCTGCAACCGCGAATGCATCATCGCATTATGCATCCGCGGATGTTGCTGCATTTCAGACGGATGCACTGTCAAATTACGTTGACGGTATGCATTCTTGGAGGCGTTTACATCCTCCACCGATCTAGCCCCAGTCCGATCTTCTTGTATCGATGAACGGAAGTTTGACCGGTTGACGTTGCAAGAAGATACATGGGTGACCCATAGTGGCGACCATAGGGTTGGTGGGCACCTCTGGCGTTCTTCCATGTTAAGGCGTTACCCCCACTTGTAGCGCAAAAAAGGCCTTTTTCATGAATTTTTTTAAAGAAAACTACAAAACTTTTTTAATCGATCAATTTACCATCTTAAAGAACACATCTTGAAGAACTTTCAGTAATTTTTTTATTGAAAAATATTACATTGTTTAGTGGCAAATGGCCGTCAATGAAATAATGTTTTTATATACACGGTTTGCGGTGACCAACATTGCGGCGAAGTGGATCATCTGAAAAAAAATATAAGTATAAACTAGTCTTTAATCGAAGGATTTTAAAAAATATTCATTTGTCACAAAATGGCGGACAGTCAAAGTTAATGGTTCGATTTTAACGAAAAAAAACGACTGTTTTTTGGCTATAAAACGGCCATTTTTTTCGGCAAAAAAAATCGAACGATTTAAGACTACATTTTTATGTATTAAATAAGCCTGCCAAATTTCAAGAAGATCGGTTCATTAGTGTTCGAGTAATCTTGGTCACCGACTTCAGAAATGCCATTTTGAGAAAAACGCGTTTAAAGTTTCAATTTCAGTTTACACGAAGAAAATATTTTTTTTGTAAACTTACATAGAGTCATCTATTCCGGGCATCAAAAAAAAAAACTGCACTTCAAATTGCACTTCAAAAAAATGCAATAAAAAAAATCGATTTTTTCAAAATCGCAAGTGGGGGTAACCCCTTAAGGCGGGATATACATTTACAACGAACAAAAAATCGATATCTTTTTTTTTTCTCTTTAAACGATAGAACTATATATGTAGAATTTTTTCCCAAAGTTTCAAAGCGAAATTCGAAAAACTTCAAAAGTTACAGCCCGTCAACGCTCTGCCTCACCGCTCGGATAAGGCGGGATATACATTTACAACGAACAAAAAATCGATATCTTTTTTTTTTCTCTTTAAACGATAGAACTATATATGTAGAATTTTTTCCCAAAGTTTCAAAGCGAAATTCGAAAAACTTCAAAAGTTACAGCCCGTCAACGCTCTGCCTCACCGCTCGGATTCGGAGCGGGCGTGAACGTCAAACGCGTTTTTCTCAAAACTGCATTATCGAAATTGGCGTGCAGGATTACTCAAAAACTATTAAGCCGATTGAATTGACACTTGGTAGAAATATTGATAATATTAGTACCTTCTGCTTGACGGAAATTGTTTCTGAAAAATTGGAAAAAAACTACTTTTTTAATCCACATTTTACAGAAATGTTGCGTGAAATGTTGATTTTTTTTTGTAAATGCGTGCCATTTTCTCAAATTTGCATTTTCTTCATTTTAATTACCGTCACATAGAAACCATACATGTTCTAACTGAAAAAATGTTTGAACTTTTTTGCAAATCAAAGTCTACGGGAAGCTAGACTGCACGCCGATTCGCAACTCCCGCAGCGACCTTGCTGTAATACTCTGCCACAGCTCCACCACTTTGGTGAGGAATTAATTTAAAAAAAATTGTTTCGTATACTTAAATATACTATTAAAGTATACCAAAAGTTTGATAATTGTAGAATAACTATTTCTTAGTTTAAAAAATCGCTCAATATTGCTCATTTTTTCCTGTATAAATGTACATCCCGCCTTAAGCAGTATCAGCCCGGGCTGACACTTGGATAGGTGACCGACCAGTTACGCTCGCTTGCGCGCCGACTGCCGAACAGGAGGCAGTTTCACTGACAAGGAACATCACTGGCCTTAGGCCACTCGGGGATTTTCCAAAAATCGATTTTTTTGTCAAAAAGGTACTCTTAGTACTTATAAAACTATATACCAAAATATCATAGGTGTGAAAAATTTCTAAGTACTCGATTTTCGAAGATTGTTGAAGATTAAGACTTTCTACTAACTTCAAATTTGTTGTTCAAGTTTATTATAATGTTGCTCAAGTTGATGTTGATCTCAATGATAATTATAAGACTGATTAAGTGCATATAATATTACTCTAGGTACTTGATATTTTCATGTGAAATGTTTCCTTTAAAGATGACAATTTGATTGTAACAAGTCGTTTTTCATTTACTTCCATGTATAATGCATGAACATAAATCTTTTGAAATCAAAATAATGTCTAACAAGGAAAGGTTGCGAGGTCGATCTCTCCGATTTCGATGAAAATTTGGCATGCTTGTAGAATGGGTAAAAATAGGCGACACGTATTTTTTTATATCTGCGGAACCGGATTTTTAAGGGCTGATACGCATACTCGAAAATTGGGGTGTTTTTCGTCGATAACGTTTTAACGGTACGAGATATGAAAAAAATTCAAATTACGACAATGTTTATTTTTTCGTGTACTATACATTTAAGATGAGAACGATAACGTTATCGACAAAAAATTAAAAACACCCCTACTTTCGAGGGTGCGTTTCACCCCTTAAAAATAGGGTTCCGCAGATCCGCAAATTTCATCGAAATCGGAGAAATCGACCGCGCAACCTTTCCTTGCAAGTGACCCTTCATCTTAGACGTAAGTTGCATTTCAATGCCTTGTCAAAGAAACCCCACATTCGAGGTTACTTTGACACTTAAAAAAAATATAAAAAATTGTGGGGGGGGCGGCTTGATTTGTTTATACATTTGATAGCCGAAGGACCCATTGTTCTATTGGAGCAAAAAAAGTTGGAATTGAGGATGTTAAAAAAAGTTACCTACAAAAAACTTCCAAAACCTGTTCAATGTAAACCCATTTTACGTAGTTTCTTTCCGAGACAAAAAAAAAGGATCAACGAGACCGAGTACTAATGCAACTTCCGAGTGCTGTCTGTCTATCAGTCTCTCTTTCCCTCCCCTCTCTATCTCTCTCTCTCCCCTCGCTTTGTCGTTCTACATATATACATCTTGCCCTCCCTTTGCATGCAACTAATGGGGTGCATGGCTCTGGTCTTTTGTTTCAACTCCAAAAATGTACCTGCCATCCATTTCCCTCAACCACCCTTTTCTGAACCTTCAAACCCTTATCACTTTACACGTTTCACTTTCTTTTTCTCTCACTCCCTCCCTCTCATTCTATTGTAATTTTTCTTACATTTCACTCTTTACTCAGGAGCCCTAGCAATCTAAACTCTCGTCTAGGCGGAGGGATGCAGTGTCTGATAAAAAAAGGTCTCCAGTAGGCCGGTTAAACACATCTTTTCCTGCTTCAAGCATTCGTATAAATGTGTAATTGGATGACGAGAAAAGAGCAGCGTGAGCAATGCTCCAGGCTGCAAGCACAAGTAAGCTAACCTCAGCGCTTTTTTGTCCTGGAATGTAACATTTTTTCATATTTGTCATAACTATTTTGCATAACTCTGCAGATATTTGCATATGTAGGAGAGTGTAAAAGCGAGTAAAACAGAGTTGAAAAAAAAGAGCGAAGGCGTTTTTGTAACTGGTAGAATTTACCTTCTTGACTTCAAACCGCGTTTCATGATCCTTCTCGTTTTTTATATTAAGGTCTTATATACGCGATTTCGCAGATTTTCGAAGGTACTTTTCTAGACGCGGTTAAAAAAAATGACGCATATATTGATAACATTTTTTTACAGATCATTTATGCACATGTATATGGAAAAAATATTACATGCAAAATATACATGTATATTAAGTATATGGGAAAAAATCAGAAATATTAACAAATGGCGGAGATGTAACATAATAAAGCAATGTATTTTTTTGCCCGCGCGTTGATGGTGAAAGTTCTCGGCATCGATGTGGGTGTCTGAAAAAAATGAGCATATTTATAATTGCATAATGAATGTATCTTCAGTGTAAACCAACAATATTATTTAAAAAAATACTATAATAAAAATTCGAAACTTGACATTTTTTTACTCAATTTTCTGTCGGTATTTTATTTTTTATATTTTTTTGTGTCATTGAAATTTTTGTTTCTGTGCTTTACACGATAGGTGATGATACTAAGAATATGTTTTAAAAATTTCAAAGGGATCTGAACCTTCGTTTAAGAGTTGGAACTTTCACAAGGTTCAAAAAAGTGAGACGTGGAAAAACGGCTTTGAAGTTGGCGGTCGGGCGCGCCGCGCGGTATCTATTATAAATGCAATCTTACCTTATTTTTTGAATTATTGGAATTTTTAAATTCTGTAAAGCTTAAAATATTCCTAATCGTTCAGGCTAATGGAATCAAAAGTAAATAAAAAATGAAACATTTTGAAATTTTTCGCCTATATAAGGCCTTAAGGCGTTACCCCCACTTGTAGCGCAAAAAAAGGCCTTTTTCATGAATTTTTTTAAAGAAAACTACAAAACTTTTTTAATCAATCAATATACCATCTTAAAGAACACATCGTGAAGAACTTTCAGTAATTTTTTTTTTTGAAAAATATTACATTGTTTAGTGGCAAATGGCCGTCAATGAAATAATGTTTTTATATACACGGTTTGCGGTGACCAACATTGCGGCGAAGTGGATCATCTGAAAAAAAAATGCGGATGGATTTAGTCAAATATAAGTATAAACTAGTCTTTAATCGAAGGATTTTAAAAAATATTCATCTTTCACAAAATAGCGGACAGTCAAAGTTAATGGTTCGATTTCAACGAAACAAACGGCCGTTTTTTGGCTATAAAACGGCCATTTTTTTCGAAAAAAAATCGATCGATTAAAGACTACATTTTTATGTATTAAATAAGCCTGCAAAATTTCAAGAAGATCGGTTCATTAGTGTTCGAGTATTCTTGGTCACCGACTTCAGAAATGCCATTTTGAGAAAAACGCCTTTAAAGTTTTAATTTCAGTTTACACGAAGAAAATATTTTTTTTTTGTAAACTTACATAGGGTCATCTATTCCGGGCCCATACAGAAGTATGGGCCCGGATACTTATACTTCAAAAAAATGCAATAAAAAAAATCGATTTTTTTCAAAATAGAGTATTTTCTGCAACACGCGATTGATAATCGAGCACTGAACCGCCACTCTTCCCTATCTTTGTTCGGGACATTTCGTACAATCGGTCAACAGCAGCCAGATATTGTAATTCAAACTACCAAAATACTTGGAAAATAACGTTTTGGGACGACAGCGAGTAATAAAAAAAATCCTCGGAAATATGTGAAAAAGAATTTGTTACAATTCTTCAACACTTGATGAATTTTTTATCTTGCTTTTTATGCTAAAAAATAATGCAATGACAAAAACTAATGGAGACCCAAGCTAACAAGGAACTCTTTGGTGTCCTCCTCCGATTTTGTTGATACTTTTTTACGTGGAAGAGTATCAAAAACTGACAGACACGTATTTTCATTTATCGCCGGAAAAACGATTTTAAGGGGTGAAACGCACCCTCAAAAATGGGGATGTTTTTTCGTCGATAACGTTTTAACGGTACAAAGTATAACAAAATTTCAAATTGCAACAATGTTTATTTTTTTGTGTACCATACATTGAAGATAAGAACGATAACGTTATCGACGAAAAACGAAAAACACCCCTATTTTCGAGGGTACGTTTCACCCCATAAAACCGTTTTTCCGCCGATAAAAAAATATGTGTCTCTTAGTTTTTGATACTCTTCCACATAAAAAAGTTTCAACAAAATCGGAGGAGGACACCACAGTGGTGTTCCTTGCAAGTAGAATATACCTACTGCACGAGTCTGCTAGAAATGTTACACCTTCATCAAGCTTTTAAATACGAGCAGTTGACGTGCAGTTTAGTATTATATATTTACTGATTAAGCAACTTTGCTGTTCATGCCACCGATCGAATGGAGGCTTAATTCAATTTTTTTATCATCAATCACTGCCTCCCTCATATACGTAGTCGATAAACACTTTCTAGATAATGATGTTCACAGAAAAAATCGACGTGGATACGATTGTTTGGATTCATTTGGTTCGGGTCAACATATAATCGTTTGGGTTTATTTGGGTTTTCCTGCGTTCATTTCGAATTATTCCGACTTGTACAAAGTATAAAGAAATACAAAAATAAAACGCAAGTACTAAATATTGTATTTTAAATTATGATATAAATCAAAATAACACTATAAATAACTTCTAAAAAAATTATTAAAAAATTGTTAAATAATATTCCATTAAGAATAAGAGTGAGAAATGAAAACCAATTAATTACAGAATACAAGTTGTACACCAACAATTTCGTTAATAATCCGCCGAGAGCTCATTATATCCAGACAGTGATATATATTGAAATTCTGGAATATTTGATTATCTCATAATTATATGAGATCGAGTATAATAAGAATTTAACATGCTACCTTCAGGATCTAGTGTAATTAGAATTTAACATGCCACCTGCAAGAATAAATAGTTGCATGCACCGGGCGAATAAAGACGGGAATAAATGACCAAAGTAATTCGTTTATATATATATATGAGTACTGGATATATTTTCTTTTGGTTGTATTATTTTCTCATATTTGATTAAATGAAAATTATTTCTGGGTTTGTTTCGAGAAGGATAAGCACGAAACATTATTATGAAGAAAGATATGATATAAAATATTTATTGTAAAGACAATACGTACATGAATATACTTACACATACAATACACTCACACACACATGTGTGTGTGTGTGTGTATGCATCGTGTTTTTGCCATATGAAAATATATGTTTTTCCTTGAACATCGTGAGCACGGGGCCGTATCAGAAATTCGTGCTTCATCGATCTTATACGTATACGCTTCGACGGATCGACCCTAATTTAGGTCCAGTGCACAGCTTCCGGTTCGAGGCGCTACGACGTGAGTGATGAAACCACAAGGGATCATCGCATGATATATATTGTGCAGAAGGTCTGGTATAGGTCGTTTATTCAACAAAACGTTACGTCAAATAAACGTACGTTAATATCAAGCTACTAACGTCAGATGAGCTGTTAAAATATCCATTTGTAAAAATGTTCCCATTCACAATCCGCTGCTCGCTACCAATTTTGTAAAAAGGCCGCGGGTGCGAGTCTGCTAAATGAAATTTAAGTTCGGCCCTGAGTCCTCCTCTGAAGGCTCGATTCTTCAGCATCTTCTGTTTAAGGGACCATGTCAGTGTAACATTTTTTGAAAATCGTTTTATTGCATTGTCAAAAAATGTTGACTTTCATAAACACGCTATTAAGTTTTGGTCGCGACATTCGAATTATTTCGATCGCTACGGACTTTCGTAGAAAAAGGGATCCGACCAGATGTGTGAGACCTGACGCGAACGGTGCGCCCTTTTTCGAAACGTCATTTTTCAATACGGTGGAAATTTTTAAACCAAGATTTTTCAAGCTAACCCCCCCAAATTTTGCCACATCATTCTTCACGCCTCCCTTAACGTCGCGTCGTACGGAAAGGTTTTTTTTTTAATTAGAAAGTTTCACTTTTTTAACGAAAAGCGTTCGAAAAAAATTCCCAATTTGATGTTTCATTTTGAAATGGCCAATATTTTGTTAATTTTCATCGAAATAAAAACTGTCGTACGCCTATAGTGATGGTCATGATAATTTTTTTCTTAAATAAAATTCGATAATTAGTCTAATTTTTTGGCGTTTATTCAAACGGCTTATCTTGTACATAAAAATAATTTTTAATGTTTTAGTTTTATTTTTTATATAATTTTTCTGGTTACTGCAAAATGATGCCCGAAAAAATAGCGCTTAACGGTGGAAAGTCCTATTCCTCCAAAAATGGTCTGAGAGAGACAAACCTTTTTTGATTTTTCTTTCAGACCGAAGAAAACTTTTTGATTTTTTCTTTCAGACGATTTTTGGAGGAATAGACCTTTCCACCATCAAGCGCTATTTTTTAGGCATCATTTTGCACTGGTCACAAAAATATATAAAAAATAAAAACAAAACATTTGAAAATATTTTTATGTATAACATAAGTCATTTGAATGAACGAAAAAAAATCAGACTGATTATCGAATTTGATTTTTAAAAAATCATGAAAATCGTCAATTTTCAAGCCAGTCACACTGGAATTGTCCCTTAATATCGTAGCCAAAAATGGCACGCAATTCCAGCTCATTAGCTGGAGATTTCAACATTTATGGAGTTTAAGGGGGCCTGAATCGTTAAGGGAGATAACTTATTGAGGTCCAAATCAACATGATGTTGAAGTTTGCATCGATGGCATACAACGAAACTTCTTGTTAATAAAAAAAGAAATTCTTCGGACCGATATGGGCTTTGAAAATGACTCAAAATTTTTTACGTGTTTTTATAAGAGATTCACGACCTCAACTGGCAAAATAAAGGTTTTGGGTAAAGATGAAAATTTAAAAAAATCGTTGCATTCCAACGATGCAAACTACAACGTCATAACTCATCAATGCACGTACGCAAACTCTAGTCTGCTCTGCGACGATTTTTCTCCACGCAAAGTAGAAAGCTGCGTTAGAATCAGTCTGATTCAGTGCCGTTGAGGTGTGCATGCATAATCGGATCGCTGGTGAGGTCACATCCGGTTTTCACAACCCTCGTATAGTTACGATCCCTACCAGGGATAAGCTTTGGGCTCCGTACATGCCGGAATTAACAACACTTCGGGAAATCGGCGAAGCAGAAATGGAAAGGGAGGGGTAGAAGAAGGAGAAGAGAAAGTCGGAAAACCAAAGTGAACTGCGGCAAATTCGCTATACCTTCTGACACGCATGTGGAAACGTAAATTGCCATGGAAAAAGGAAATAAAAGAATTGCTTGCACTTTTTCATCGTGATATTTCCTAAGTTCCAACGTATACCGTTGCGGGGTTTTTACGTATTACCTTTCCCAATGGAACCCTTTTCTATCACTCCCGAAACACACTGGGCTAATCTAACCAACTTTCGTTACGTCCACAGCCGTCTTAGGCGAGGAAATAATTGCTGATTTTCATGATTTTTTTGTTAAGGCGGGATATACATTCACAACGATCAAAAAATCGATTCCTTTTTTTCTCTTCAAACGATAGAACTATATATGTAGAATATTTTCCCAAAGTTTCAAAGCGAAATTCGAAAAACTTCAAACGTTACAGCCCGTCAACGCTGTGCCTCACCGCTCGGAGCGGGCGAGAACTTCAAACGCGTTTTTCTCGAAACTGCTTTATCGAAATTGGATAACTCAAAGTGCAGGATAACTCAAAAACTATTAAGCCGATTGAGTTGAAACTTGGTAGAAATCAATATTTCTAATTAATATGGTAATTAAAATGACTCACAAAAAAATTAACATCTAATTTCTAACAATATTTCTAATTAATATGGTAATTAAAATGACGAAAATGCAAATTTGAGCGAATGGCACGCACTCACTAAAAAATTACCATCTCACGCAACATTTCTGTAAAATGTGGATTAAAAATGTCGTTTTTTTTCCCAATTTTTCAAAAACAATTTTCGTCAAGTTGAAGGTACCAATATTATCAATATAATATTGGTACCTTCAACTTGACGAAAATTGTTTTTGAAAAATTGGGAAAAAACGACATTTTTAATCCACATTTTACAGAAATGTTGCCTGAGATGTTAATTTTTTTTGTAAATGCGTGCCATTTGCTCAAATTTGCATTTTCGTCATTTTAATTACCGCCACATAGAAACTATACATGTTCTAACTGAAAAAATGTTTGAACTTTTTTTTGCAAATCAATGTTTACGAGAAGCTGGACTGCACGTCGATTCGCAACTCCCTCGTCGACCTTGCTGTGACACTCTGCCACAGCTCTGACATTTTGATGATGAATTAATTAAAAAAAAATCGTATACTTAAATATACTATTAAAGTATACCTAAAGTTTAATAATTGTCGAATAATTATTTCTTAGTTTAAAAAATCCTTCAATATTGCTTATTTTTTTCCTGTCAAAATGCATATCCCGCCTTAAGGAAAGATTTCTTCACCATTTATGAGACTTAGTGTATGTTTTATTACTACTTTCGGCTGTTACATGGTATTCTTTTTATGTCTGGCTGTTACCAGTGATGGGCATAACTAAATTACATTGTAATTAAATTACGCCGTGTATATTGTGTAATCTGTTGTTATGTATTTAATTACAAAGTAATCTGATTAGAATGTATTCAAATACTTTGTAATCTAATTACGTTGTTATTATTTATGACATAATAGAGGAGAAAATATCGTCTTAACCTCTAAAGTTGGATCAAGTGTGGTGTGTACCCGACTGTCAACTTTAGAAACACACAACTTTTGTGCCTGGTAGACACGCAAACAGCGCACACTACTGTGATGTGCAATTACACGAATTACCACATGCAAGGTCCACTCGAGCTCGTGAATTGCAAGAACTGCAACTCGGATTTTTGTAACACGCACAATTACATTATTCGAATTAATATGTAATCGATTTATTTGTATCAGATAAGCTTCCAATTAAATTACACAATAATTACACTTGGTATTTGTGGTAACTACTTACTTTAGTAATTTGTTACAAAGTCATTCAGTTATTAATCACGGTAGTAAATGTAATTGTTAGTTGTTAATTCAATTACGTTTTGCCTATTTCTGGCTGTTGCGTGGTATTTTTAAGTTTTTTATATTTTCATTTTCGTTTGTTACATGGTATCTGCACATTTTTTTTTTAATTTTTATTTTTGGCTGTTACATGATATTTTTTTTATTAATCTCTGAAAATGTCGGTGGTATGACACGCGAAAGGAATACCTTAAGGGTATTCCTTCAGGTGAAATGCCTTTCAGGTTTTATACCCTTAAGGTATTCCTTTCGCGGGGGGCCGTATTTTGTGGGGGCATAAGCAGGACCCTCTGAATCATTGATAAATTCCAGTCGCACTTAATAAAAATAAGTCACAGTCAATTACTGCACCCCACGATAATGTGGAATAAAAAATGCCGCGCAAATGTAGTAGATTTAGAGATATTGACATTTCCTCCGAAACGTCACGGCTACAAAAACTCTTCTGCTATCCACATTTTTTGAAGTTACATCATTAATATTTTCGTTAAGGGGTCTTCTCACTTTAGACTCTGAAAAAGGCTATTTTCGTGCATTTTTTATAGGTTCATATTATAGATATTGATGTAAAGGTGGTTACAGTTAATAAATACACGTTCGAAACACATGTACATTTTTTTACAATTTATTCCCGTCACTGTTTGTAGACGACAATGGTAGTTAAAAAAATTTCCTAAAAATTGTAGGTCTGCGCTGTTGATGAAATCTCGGAGATGGATTATCCGAAACAAAAAAAACCAAACGGTTTGAGATTCACTATGTTAATGGCTATAGCGCATATCATACGATTTTTGATATATGCATAAATAACAAAATGGCGGACATTTGAAAAAACCAAAAAGCTCGTTTTTGGCACCGTTTTTGGCAAAAAATCGTAAATATAACAATTTTAAAACACCTTGATATGCGTTATAGATATAGTTGTAAAGAATATGTGGTTGAAATTTCATAAGGATGGGTTCAATAGTTTCGAAGATTTGATCAACAAGCCGTCGAAAAACGTTTCGAGAAAAACGCGTTCAAAGTTTGTTTGGGTTACATAAACACATTTTGAAAAATTGTTAATGTATTTCGTAAGTGTTTTTATTAAGTGTAACAACTGTTGTATCAATATCTATAATATAAACCCATCAAAAAATGCACGAAAATAGCATTTTCTAGCGTCTTAAGTGAGAAAACTCCTTAAACATTCGGTAACCTCCTGTTTTTATAGTCGTTACGGAATCTTTAGATATTTTTACACGCGTGAGCAGTTTGTATCAGCCATCTACAGTTATTTTGTGTATAAATTACTAGCTAGAAATGTGGCCAGCGTGTCATCTCCATAAAGCGCCGTATAAATGGGACGATTTTTAGATCCGTCATTTTTCGTTAAAAGTTCGGTAACTTGGATTAAAATTTTACCAGTATACTGGGATGTATTTTTACTTGATAATAGACGAATATCAGTTAATTGTTCAATATTCGGGTTCGTGAACGTAATACCTTAAGCTACATAACAACTCGAAGTACCGCCAGAGCCGACCCCATCCACCAGTGGCGGTTCCTTTCCATCGTATTATTTTTTCGCTAATGAGCCAGCCGGAAATGACAAAAGTGGGAACACAATCATACGCAGCAGCTAATCTTCCCGAAGTATATTTGCAGAGCAAAATATTTTTGACAAATTGAAAAAAAATCGAATGCTACCCGTGCAGAAATTTTGGCAGGGATACAGCTGGATTCTGACTTGTATCCCGGGCTCCCAGTCGGGATCTAGTCCGATATCGGATCAGATTCTAAGACTAAATGTAAGATCCGTAAACTGGATTCCATTAGGGATCCAGAACCGGATCCTTTAATGACTCTAAATAGATTCCCCATGGAATCATTGAGGAATCTTGGAAGGATCACGGGTAAATACAGGCTGAAATAAAATGGCAAAAATGGAATTATTGCATGTTAAATTTATTATAAAAATAATTAACATTTATACATTTTTGGTGAATTAAAATATCAATTTATGAAATGAAAGGTAAGAACACCATAAAAAATGGAAAACTACGACCGGGTTATCGTTTTTTGGACTACTTGGCGTCCTTTGCGTTCACCTCAGTCTTTTGCGTTGGATATTCCTATCTATAGAAATTGGAAATTCCTATCTATAGATAGGAATTTTATAGATAGGAACCTCTAGATGGAAATTCCTACCTATAGATAGGAATTTCATAGTAATACCGAAAATACACGTGACGCCAAAATTTTCAAAGATATGCCATCGTCGTCATACATATTCCGATACGGATGCAAGTTGGATTCTAACCGGGTTACCGGTTTTGGGGAATCCATGACAAATCCTGATCGGGATTTGATCGGACATAGGGTATCCCTGTCAAAATTTCTGCACGGGTAAACACACATTAGTACAAAGTGTTAAATAAAAAACAATAGCATCATGAAAAATATGAAGAATGAAAATGATAATAACTGGAATAGCATAATAGGATCAGAGTGCGTCTGGTTTTTCTTTTTCTCCCTTCTCATTGAGCCTTTTCATACTGGTTCGACAGCCGTTTATTCCAACAGCGATATTGCGCTCGAAAAGCGCCGAGGAAGTTCTGCTCTTCAACCGCCGTTACACTCACCCTTCCGTTCTCTCTCTCCCTCTCTCACTCCCTCGCATCCTCTCTCTCAGCACGAAAAAAGAACGCTATCAAACTCGTTAAAACTTTCGTTATACCACGGATTTCGAATTAACGGTGCGGGGGGTTTGATGAGTCGAGCGAGAGGGGAGGGAAAAAGGCCGGAAAAAGCACTCTCGCGGTGCATTGAAGCCTTTTCTCTCGAATGATCGCAGTCGCCTATATTTTTGCATGTTTCATTATTTCCTTCACGCACACAAACAGCACCGCGTGCAAAGCAACTACGAACGATGTTACTCACAATGCGGAATGAGTCGGGTTTCTTTTTCATTTAGAAGTAGGTAAGAAAAAACGCATTCTCACCTCTTGAACTTTTCTTGCATATTTATGCTTATTGTTTTCTTCTATTTTTCCGTCATCAATTCATCCTAGTAGAAGTTTTCCTTCCTCGTGAAGAAAAAGCCAAGTATATTTATTTATAATTAATAATAAGTATAGTAATAATTATAAATTATTTAAAAAGAATTTATGATTATTAGTATCGTTATTGTTATTCACCAGAAGTATCCTGACTAGGATTAAAATCGCTGGGAATAAAGCGATCACACCAATGTGACGGGTGAAAAAAATCGATTTCATTTGCATTTTCTCAAAGTATACGTATTCTAGAATATGTGAAAGAAATTTCAAGGCGAAATATTGAAAATTGACTAACAAGGAATATCACCTAAGGTCGCCTCCGATTTTGTTGAAACTGATATATGTGATAAAGCATTGAAAACTATTCGATACGTATTTTTTTGTGTGTGCGGGAAAACGTTTTTAAGGAGAAAAGGACCTCTCATAGAAAGGCGTGCAACCCCTTAATTTCATTTTTTTCTCCATTTTTCTATAGTAGATTTTTCATCACTTTACGTTAGAAGAATTTTGTTTTTTTTTTTCATTGAAATCGGTGGACTGCTTGTGGGTGAAACTGCAAAATCACCCCTCGACACGCCTCTTTTGAGGGGTGGTTTCCCCCCCTTAAAACCGTTTTCAATCTCGTTTTTACCGAAACGACTTTTCTCGGCCTGGTCGGAATCATAACTCTAGCTATACTTGTACGATATTTCATTTAAAAAAACCAAAATAGCGATTTTTTAGTATAATATTTTTTACGCCCCCGCATATACGTAAAATTTTCGGCAAAAATACACTTTTTTTAACACCCGCCATTTTGTAATGTTTTTTCTCCGAAAAGCGGCCACGTACACCGCGGACTACATTTATATATTATAGATTATAAAAGTGTTTTATTTTTGTTTTTCATACCAACTATTGTCAAGTTATCGATCCGGCGGTTGGACCATATTTTTTATACAGAGGCTCTACTATACCTCAATAACGTTGTTAATTTTTCATTTTTTTTTCATAAAAGTTTACGTGAAATAGGTTCAATGTATGCGTAACCCTAGGGGTACACTCTTGAGCCTCACAGATCCAACCAAAATGTGCAAAATACGCGTTTTTCCACATTCGTGAAACATTTTTATCTGCTCAAACAGCAGAAAAAATATGAACCGAACACAGACTTTTCTCTATACTTGTGCTTTACTAGCCTGATCTTTCAAAAAAAAAAAAAAAATTGAATAGACGTAATTTCAAGGACACTGCATTATTCGAAAGTCGGTCGGGTCTCACAGCACCAGTGTGTATAACCAAAAGTAGCGAAAAAAATTAGTGTTCTTCGAAGGTTAATAATACACCTTTTTCCAAATACCAAATAAATAATCTAGTAGAGAAAAAAATCCGAAAAACTACCATTTTCGCTCCGTCACAGTGGTGTTCTCCCTTAATAATGTTAATGTCAAATGAGGAATCGTTTTAAATAACCTTTCTAAATAAATAATAATTATAATAAATAATAATGATACGACTGACAAAATAATAATACGAGTTAAATAAATGATAAACAATAGTTCCAACCCCACTAAAATTGAAAACAAATGATAATGCCGCGTTAAAGAGCTGGCGTTGTTTGTTCCCGAACGATTTTTTTCCACTTCGGCTCATTGAGACAAGATAAAAGAGAGGCAACGACAACGAAATTCGCATGTAAATTTGATGAATTAGCGAAATGCCCGAGTAGAGTTGAATCTAGATCACACGTACGCTAGTAACCTCGAACCCGGCCCATAACTCCAACTAGATTCACGCCCAGAGTTCGCAGATTCACGACTTTGCCAGAGGCCGCAACGTCGTCCAATTAGTCGTAGTCAGCGAGAGCCTTCACCATCCCTGGCATTTCTACGTGTGTTCCACTGGCTTCTGTCTGGCCCGGAAATTACAATGCACTACTGTGATGGGCATATAAGTGTGTACGTGCCTCTGCATATATATGTATGTACGTATGCATAGCGCGGAAGGAGAGGTTTGTGTAAAAAGTTGTGGTCGCGTGGACTATTGTTTCCTCCTACCACGCATTTCCCTCGTTCTTTTCTCTTTGCATTTGCGATAGAGCTTTTCCATTAAAGCCCGTCCGGACGAGAGATAGCAAATCTCACGCATCCCATTTTCAAAAGTTCACAAGTAATTGTGAATATAGCAAAAACTCGATCTGCAGGACAGTGACTAAGGAACGACGTTGCAGCTTTCATCTCTGGCATGCAATGACAGTGCATTTTTTTACATTGAATTACCGTACAGAAATAAAAAATGTAAAATACTTCATTGCGCTCGAATGATGCAAACTTTAAGGGGCTATGCCAGTGTGAACGCTGAAAATTTGGGTGATTTTCGGAAACTTTTCGGAAGAAAAGTACTCAATTAAATGTTTCGGAAAATTAAGAATATATTTGGCTATATTTGAGCTATGTTACATAATTTTTTCATAGCAAAATATTGAGATCCAAGCGACTTATGCGCTGCCTTCGGAGGCGCCAAATAAAAAAGTTCCTCCACTGCTGACATGATTCCTGCCGATTGAGTAGCTGACACCGAAAAAGGAAAAAATGTCGTCAAACTAGAAGGTATTTCCTGTACAATGACGTACGATTTTCGAAAAATATCAAAATCTAACAAAATGGCGCAGTTATGAAAAAGTCTGTTTTCTTGCCTATAAAATGGTCATTTTTTCAATGGCAAATAGCCCATTTTCATCCAATCAAAAATATCTTACGTCATTGTAGAGTAAATATATTCAAGAGTACTCACAAAGAACATCCCTCAGGTGACACCCTTCGATTTTGTTGACATTTGGATATGGTATAAAGCACCGAAAAGTAAGCGATACGTATTTTTTTTATCAGCGGAAAAACGATTTTAAGGGGTGAAACCACCCCTTAATATAAGAGGGGTTCACCCCTTAATGTTTTTTTGCAATGTCACTATAGTGAATTTTTCATTAGTTCGGATTAGAAGAATTTTCGTTTTTGTTTCATTACATCGGTGGACTCCTTGTGTGTGAAACTGCTAAATTATCCCTAAAGATGCCTTTTTTCGAGGGGTGGTTTCACCTCTTAAAACCGTTTTTCCGTCGATAAAAAAAATACGTATCGCTTACTTTTCAGGGCTTTATAACATGTCCAAATTTCAACAAAATCGCAAGGTGTCACCTGAGGGATGTTCCTTGTCAGTTTAAATTTCAAGTCAATCGGATAATTGCTCTTTGAATTACAATTTCAGCAAATTTAAAAAATTTCATTTGGAGAAAAACGCGTTTAAAGATTTAACTATCGATTTTTCGAAGATAAAATGATCAGAGATTCGGCTTCGAAATTTTTACAGGATATTCTTGAAAGTATAAACTGTCGAAAAAAGCAACAAAAAATCGATTTTTCAAAAGTGTCACACTGGTATAGCCCCTTAATACCATGCGATTATCACTCGGATTCTAATTGAGGGTTGATTTTAACCAGAATACAAGGGTTGGTTGTGATCAATAATCTACGAATTGAAAATTGTTGTCTCCATTATTCCTCTCTCGTTTAATTTGTCCAATTAATTTTCTCCATGCCTATTCTTTTGTGTTACAGAATCTGAAGAATCAAATCATGACGACGAATCTCTGGGTCGAGCAGGTGAGCGAATTCACTTCTGTAAATTTATACGCCTAATGAGGAAAAGTGCCACCAAAGGAGAGTTTCAACGATGAGGTAGTTTTTACAGAAAAGATGGAACAAAAAGTGGCAAAAAAACGTACGAAAAATATTTATAATTTGTACTATTTCACTTTTCACATTCTCTAATAATTAAAAACGACCATGTGCTTGTTAACGACTAAAATACGCTGGCAAAATACATTTTACGCTCGAAACAAAATATAACTCACTTAATATTTTTCGAAAATTAATTTGAAGCGCGTTTTTTACAGCTTCACTTTTTAGCGCACAATTTCCGCACGCTACACTCTTCAAACTTTAATTATACTGTTACGAGTTTATAATGGAAGCTCTTCCACTTTGGCTCTCCACCGAGCTCCGATTTTTTCCCTTCGCTGAAAATCCACCAGTCAACGATGTTCATCGACATATCATGCAAACCGTGTCGACAATTTTTAAGTCGACCAACAATTAAAAAATCATTTATTATTTTAACGTTTCCTTCTTGTGGTGCTCGTTGTCGGTGATCGTTTAGTCTCGCACCGGTTGGAGCATCAACCAGTCAGTGGGAGGCCAATACTGCTAAGACCTTGATGTAGATACTTGAGTTCAAGTCTGTGCACCAGAGAATCACGAGAATATAGGGCCGTTTAAACCGTTACGAGTTTTTCACAGTTTCCCCGTGCTCTCGGCAAATGCGCGATAGTGTAGCTTAAGGGGTTAGGCCACGCTAGAGACCGAAAGAATAGACTTTTTGGGATTTTTTTTTTTCAGAAAAACTACAAAATAAATCGAGATTACAAAAAAGGGTGTTCATCATACATATCAGTGACTGTATACAATAATTTTTTGGAAGCGATTAATTTCAAAATGGCGGCTGTGCAGCGTTTATCTCAAAACTGCATTTTCTAAATTGGCCGGAAACATAACTCAGACAATTTTCAACCGATTCACTTGAAATGTTGAATAAATCTGGAAAAATACATTGTCTATGGAAGTACGTCGGATTTTTTTTTATATTGCATAGTTCATTTGTAATTCTCGTTTTTTCGAGCAAATTTTTCACATTCCAAAAATTTGCCTAAAAAATCGTCGGATAATTGTTAATAACAAATGAAGTATGCAATAAAAAAAAATCCTACGTACTTCCATAGACAATATATTTTTCAAAATACATTCAACATTTTAAGTGAATCGGTTGAAATATGTCTGAGTTATGTTTCCGGCCAACGTAAAAAATGCAGTTTTGGGATAAATGCTGCACACCCGCCATTTTGAAATTCCCGAACATTCCCGAACGTTCGAATTGCTCGAAAGCCAATATTATTCAACGGCACGTTTCGCCAAAGTCACCTCTAGGAGGCGATACGCTTGTCAAAACGTATCGCCTCCTAGAGGTGACTTTTGACAAAGTGCCGCGCTATGTCTCGGTGCATTCCGTCTAACGCTTTTTATGCACCGATATTTCTATTGAAATGCAAATCAATGTACAGGATCTTCTATTCGAGGGCTCTGACGGACCACAAGGTGTGATTGACTTCAAATTTCAACTGTAGCTTCTCAGATATATTTTCTAGCGAAATACACACGATTTTTACGATCCCGAAAAAGCCTTATTTTCCCACCATCCAAAGGTATATAAGACCTTAAGGCGTTACCCCCACTTGTAGCGCAAAAAAGGCCTTTTTCATGATTTTTTTTAAAGAAAACTACAAAACTGTTTTAATCGATCAATATACCATCTTAAAGAACACATATTGAAGAACTTTCAGTAATTTTTTTATTGAAAAATATTACATTGTTTAGTGGCAAATGGCCGTCAATGAAATAATGTTTTTATATACACGGTTTGCGGTGACCAACATTGCGGCGAAGTGGATCATCTGAAAAAAAAAATGCGGATGGATTTAGTCAAATATAAGTATAAACTAGTCTTTAATCGAAGGATTTTAAAAAATATTCATTTTTCACAAAATGGCGGACAGTCAAAGTTAATGGTTCGATTTTAACGAAAAAAAACGGCCGTTTTTTGGCTATAAAACCGCCATTTTTTTCGAAAAAAAAATCGAACGATTAAAGACTACATTTTTATGTATTAAATAAGCCTGCAAAATTTCAAGAAGATCGTTTCATTAGTGTTCGAGTAATCTTGGTCACCGACTTCAGAAATGCCATTTTGAGAAAAACGCGTTTAAAGTTTCAATTTCAGTTTACACGAAGAAAATATTTCTTTTTGTAAACTTACATAGAGTCATCTATTGCGGGCCCATACTTCTGTATGGGCCCGGATACTTATACTTCAAAAAAATGCAATAAAAAAAATCGATTTTTTCAAAATCGCAAGTGGGGGTAACCCCTTAAATATGAAAATTCTATATCTTCCCAAGCTTTTTATTCTTAACCATGCACGCTAAGAGCTTGCACAGCATTTCCGATGTACTTGTGTGGTTCATACGTTGTATTTTTTTATAATGGTGATATCATTTTTTTATTACAATTATATGATTTTTTAAACGAAAAAATTTTTTTTTAAATAAAACTATTTCTAAGATTTAACAATTTTGTGTACATTTCTTGTATACTTGCATAATTTGTGCATTGTACTAGGCTATTTTATAAGTCTCTTCGTTTTTTTTGTAAACATTAATTGATGGAAAAACATAATGAAACCACTGTTTGAATTAGAACGAATAGAATTTTTATTCACAGTCAATTATTATTATTAAGGTAATCCAGAATGGTCTACTATGTTTACGATGTGACCACACGACTTTATTCGATTGAACTAACCCACGAGTGTGAAATAATTTCTAGGGTCATAAAATTCGTCGGAAATCGGCGAAAATTATGAAATCTCAAGATGGAGCGGATCGAAAAACAATCTAAACAAAATCGACAGGAAAAATTCACATTACATTAGTAAAATGTTATTAAATTTTTCGACTCGTGGACGCGTTTTTGCATGACGTTGATTCAAAGTTCAAAAACGACTAGTAAAAGGCCAACTTACCGTATAAAGAGTTCGCGGCGAGTTTAAAAAAATTATTTCTCGGCTTCGAGACGCTGCCGCGTCTCTTGGTAGAATCTATGTCTATATGAAGCGAAGAATAATCGAACGCTCTCGAGTCGGCGAACGAATTCCTTTCATACAACCGTTTACGCCACATTCAACCATCGAGTTCCCATTCCCGCTGCACAATGGCCGTAGCTGTCTCGGATTTTCGTTTGACTCGTACGAATTTGACTGCGATCACATTCTGGCTTCGTTTCTGTCCCCATAAATCATGCATGCCTGAACGATTTCCGTGGATAAATGTTACGAAAACTGGAACATATCTGCGTTCACGGAAAATCCGAAGAAATCTATCGGTTGGAAATGTTGAGAAAAGGAAAAGTACGGCATTGACAAAGTGACCGCAAAATCATAATCCAATTCGGATGTCGCATGGCTGTAGACGATAAGGATCAGTCGTGAACAAATATGAAGATTGATTTTTACCCTAATTGTTTAAGGGGCTATACCAGTGTGAACGCTGAAAATGTGGGTGATTTTCGGGAATTTTTTGGAAAAAAAGTACTCAATTAAATGTTTCGGAAAATTAAGAATATATTGGGCTATATTTGATTTATATTACGTAATTTTTTCATAGAAAAATATTGAGAACCAACCGACCTATGCGCTGCCTCCGGAGGCGAGAAAAAAAAAGTTCCTTCACTGCTGACATGATTCCGGCCGATTGAGTAGCTGAAACCGAAAAGGGAAAAAAAGTCATTAAACTGGAAGTTATTTCCTGTACAATGACGAAGGATTTTCGAAAAATATCAAAATCTACCAAAATGGCGTAGTTATGAAAAAACTATGTTTTCTTGCCTATAAAATGGTCGTTTTTATCAATGCCAAATCATCAATTTTTATCCAATCAAAATTATCATACGTCATTGTAGAGTAAATATATTAAAGAGTACTCAGTTTAAATTTCAAGTCAATCGGATAATTGCTCTTTGAGTTACAATGTCAGCAAATTTGAAAAATCTCATTTCGAGAAGAACGCGGTTAAAGATTTAACTATCGATTTTTGCAAGATGAAATTATTAGAGATACGGCCTTGAAATTTTTACAGGATACGCTTAAAAGTATACTCTGTCGAAAAAGGCAAAAAAAAATCGATTTTTTGAACGTGCTACACTGGTATTGCCCCTTAATGTACCATAATAGAAGATTATGAAAATTTGATTGAGAGTGATTTTGGGGAAGAATATTAAATACCATATTTTTTATCTAGAAAAAGCCCTAAAAATGTCATAAATATCGACGCAGTAGTTTCCGTGATATTTTGCTCACCGACTTTAAAAACATACTTTCGAGAAAAACGCGTTTAAAGTTTCAACATAATATAACGATAGCGTCACGATAACAGCCTATAAATTTGTCTATTTTGATCCAATCACCTTGAAATGTTTAGGGACCATTTCTAGGATACTGTCAAAATATATTGATTTTGAAAAAAAAATGATTTTTCGACTTTTACGATGAGGCATAACCCCTTTAAAAAAAATCGACAACCCATACACAAGGAAACGTTACTACGAGAGGTTTCTCGAATTCTCATTCGCCCCGACGTACTCGCCCGAACAAACAGAACAATTAAATTGCAATGTTTGATCCTTTTTCGAAGTTGACCCACGGATCCATTTATCACGGCCTTCCCCGATCGCGCACTCAACTCTCGTGACCCAGATGTATTCTATTTCGATCGAATATTTTTATTTTCGGCTTCGTTGGTTGCACCCCCTGCTTTCATCGTTACTTTCTCTCTCCATCCCTCTTGCTCTCTCCGTCTATAAACGAGTCTCCGTCAACTATTCGGTGATCCTGTGCGAGGGTAAAATTTCTCGAAGCCGGGTTAGCCAATATTGAGTAACCGGGTTAGCCTGGTGACGACACGTGTGCCACTGTGACTGGGTGAAAAGTGTACCGAGCCACCCTCGGTCCTCCGCAGCCGAGAGAGAAACCCCTCCATAGCCCTGCCAGGGCTCGTACATATCTGAACGAATTAGTTGGTCCCCATCTGTACCTAGCTCGTCTACACATATATAGTTGTTATGTGCACACGGAATTTGAATCCAAATCGCCGCGCAAACATAACCATCAACGTTCATCCCTCTTGGACGAAGCTTCTGGAAATGGACAAAAACATTAAGGGGTTAGGCAACTCTAGAAGCCGAAACAATAGGCTTTTTGGGATTTTTTTTTCAGAAAAACTACAAAATAAATTGAGATTACAAAAAAGGGTGTTTATCATACATATCAGTTACTGTAAACAATAATTTTTTTGAAGCGATTAATTTCAAAATGGCGGCTGTGCAGCGTTTATCTCAAAACTGCATTTTTTAAGTTGGCCAGAACATAACTCCGACAATTTTCAACCGATTCACTTGAAATGTTGGATATATCTTGGAAAATACATTGTCTATGGAAGTACGTAGGATTTTTTTTATATTGCATAGTGCATTTGTTATTAACAATTATCTAGCGATTTTTCAGGCAAATTTTTCACTTTCCAAAATTTTGTTTCAGAATTCTGGTTGCCCCCGCAAAAGTTCTCTTAAATAGCTTTACAACTTTTCCTGATTAGACCATTTTTTACAACGGTGGGGTCGAGTAAATTGTGTGAAACGCCCCCCCCCCTCCGCCCCGCCCCCGTTACGAAAAAAAAATCGTTACTAACAACCGAACTATCAACGAAAAGTACATAGAACTCCAGAACTATGTGAGAGGCAACTAGAACTGTTTTTTTGCTTCGACTCATTGATGGCGCGATGGAATGCTTTGAGTGAATCCAAACTTTTTTTCTTCGCAAAAATGAATTTTGTTTTGGAGTTCTGGTTGCCCCCGCAAGAGTTCTGTTTAACAGCTTTACAACTTTTCCTGATCAGACAACTATTTACAACGGTACACTCGAGTAAATTTTGCGAAGTTGCCCCCCCCCCCCCCCCCAACGGAAAAAAATCGTTACTAACATTCAAACTATCACTAAAAAGTTCATAGACGTCCAGCACTATGCGAGAGGCAACAAGAACTCATTTTAATTTTTTTCCTTCGACTGAGCACTAGATTGATGGCGCGATGGAATGCTTTGAGTGGACCCAAATTTTTTTTGAAAGATGTTCTTTTCGGACATTTTTTTTCAAAACACTGAAATTTAAGGACATTTTATAATTTCGAAAAAGTATCCGGTAGGTTTGTAGCTTCACCATTGTACTGAAAGTATGTTTTTCCATTTTTTACTTTCGATGAATCTAGTTACCGGAATCATGTACGCGACCGAGCCATGCGGAGGCTACAGTCCTGAGATTAAATGACAATGATTAAGTTGTTTATATATAGTTTGCAATAAAACAAACGGTCATGTGTCAAGACTATGTATTATCTGTGTGCGAAAGATAGATCTTATCATGCCGATACCTAAGACGATAAAAAATATTGAAAACCGATCTGTTTTTTTTTAACTTCAACGCTATGCATATCCCTTAAGGCGTTACCCCCACTTGTAGCGCAAAAAAGGCCTTTTTCATGAATTTTTTAAAAGAAAACTACAAAACTTTTTCAATCGATCAATATACCATCTTAAAGAACACATCTTGAAGAACTTTCAGTAATTTTTTTATTGAAAAATATTACATTGTTTAGTGGCAAATGGCCGTCAATGAAATAATGTTTTTATATACACGGTTTGCGGTGACCAACATTGCGGCGAAGTGGATCATCTGAAAAAAAAATGCGGATGGATTTAGTCAAATATAAGTACAAACTAGTCTTTAATCGAAGGATTTTAAAAAATATTCATTTTTCACAAAATGGCGGACAGTCAAAGTTAATGGTTCGATTTTAACGAAAAAAACGGCCGTTTTTTGGCTATAAAACGGCCATTGTTTTTCGAAAAAAAAAATCGAACGATTAAAGACTATATTTTTATGTATTAAATAAGCCTGCCAAATTTCAAGAAGATCGGTTCATTAGTGTTCGAGTAATCTTGATCACCGACTTCAGAAATGCCATTTTGAGAAAAACGCGTTTAAAGTTTCAATTTCAGTTTACACGAAGAAAATATTTTTTTTGTAAACTTACATAGAGTCATCTATTCCGGGCTACTTATACTTATACTTCAAAAAAATGCAATAAAAAAATCGATTTTTTCAAAATCGCAAGTGGGGGTAACCCCTTAATCGATAGACGAAAAAAAAGGGGAAGCTTGCAGAGAAATGAATTCGTCAACCTATCATTGTTAATTTTTTCCATTATGGCGGATATGTATGTGTATAAATACGTACACACACACACATATCCTCGAATAGACGAAAAAACGTCCATGCAGGTATATGGCTGACCCAATTGCACAGGTTTCACGACGACCAAAATCAGATTAAAGTTTTCAGGTCTCGTTCACTCCGCAATGGGTGAGGAGAAGAGTCGAGGAGGTTTGGGATCCCGGATATTTCTTGGCACGCTGAGCCAGCGGGGTTGAAGCCATCGGAGTAAAGACAAAGAGAGGTTGTCAAACACGATCGGGTGTCTAATATTCAGCGCACAAAGTCAGAGCTCGCCGTGAATTAAATATACCGCCGGAAGAGCTTCGTATAAAAATTGCCCGAAGATAAATATCCATTTATATATTTGACAAATGTACGATCGATTTTTCACTGAAGTTGGACTCGGTGCAAATGTACCGGGGGTAAAGTTCTGAGGGATAATGCACTTTTTTCAAAACCATTATATTTTGACAGTATATCATCTTATAAATGTTGCCCGAAAAATTCTAGGTTATCAGATAAAAATTGACATATTTATAGGCTGTTATGCTGACACCCGGCAGAAAGCTCAGAGTGTCGCTCGAAACTTTAAACGCTTTTTTCTTGAAAGTACGTTGTTAAAGGTGAGCGAAATATCTCAAAAACTACTGCATCGATCTTTCTTAAGGGGTCTTCTCACTTTACATGCTACAAAAAGGCGATTTTCATGAATTTTTTTGATTGGTTTATATTATAGATATTGACATAAAAGTTGTTACATTTAATAAATACACTTTCGGCATACATTCAATTTTTTTAACGTATTTGTGTAACCCAAACAATCTTTAAACGCGTTTTTCTCGAAACAACGTTTTTCGACAGGTTGTTAATAAAATCTTCGAAACTACTGAACTGATCCTTATGAAATTTTACCCAGATATTCTTTACAACTATAGCTATAGCGCACATCAATGATTACTTCTAAATTTTTATATTTACTATTTTTGCCAAAAACGGTGAAAAACACGTTTCTTTTTGTTTTTTCGAAAAATGTCCGCCATTTTATTATTTTTGCATATATAAAAAATCGTATGAGATGCGCTAGAGCCATTAACATACTGAATCTAAAACCGTTTGATTTTTTGTTTCGGATGATCCATCTCCGAGACTTCATCAACAGCGCAGACCTACAATTTTTTTAGGACATTTTTTTAACTACCATTTTCGTCTACACATAGTGACATAATAAATAAAAACAATTTTTTAAATGTATTTCGAAAGTGTATTTATTAAGTGTAACAGCTTTTATATCAATATCTATAATATAAACCTATCAAAAAATTCATAAAATAACCCTTTTTTAGCGTCCAAAGTGCGAAGACCCCTTAAATTTTCAGGATTTTCCTAGATATAAAGATATAGTATTTGATCGAAGGATTTTTTTCCGATGTATACTTTCGATTTGATGCACGAAAAATGCCTATCCTGTTCGCAAAAATCAAGACTCACTTTGCACACGTGCCATTTTTTTAAATTTGATATTTCGGAAATTCCTTCCATCAATCAGAGGATAAACTAATATACGAACGAAATCTGTTTGATTTTTTGATATTTGATAATCTGCTTCAGAAGGGATTGCTCACCGCAAAAGACGGTTTCGAGAGGTTCTTCCCGGATGTCGGCTGTAAATCAATTGTAATTGAATATTTTTATACAAAAAATTACAGAGTGTTTTTTAGATGATACTTTTCCAAATACCTAATTTTTATAGAAATTTATCATCACAATTTTATATTTCAAAAAACCAAAAATGAGCCGTTTTCGAGTGTTACAACTAAGCAGAACCCGTTAAACTTGTAAATTTGTTATAATCGATAAGGGCGTTTCCATTTGAAGATGAAAGCAGCCCTCCTACTTAGGTATCACAGCTGGATTATTTTCACTTTCAGTGCTCCTTTCGTACGCCTGTTCAGACTCTCACGAATCTTTTTCAATTTCACCCCACACTTGTCAATTCCCTTTCCTAGTTTCTGAAAGATCCTATAGAAGCCTTCAGCAGAGCGAGACGAATGAAGTAACGTATCGCGTTCGGACGAGGGCACAGGGAAACTGTGGAAAACCATGACGTTGAAGTTTGCGACGTTGGAAGGCAATGGAATTTTTTCTCTCCATTGCCATATTTTTTAAAGCATTCAGGCTACGAAAAATAGCCAACGTAAATCTGCAAAAAAAATTGAGAAATATTAACCAAAAAAAAACTCGCCGGAATACAATGAAGTTTGTTCTCTTGCTCCCCATGTTTTTTTTAGAATTTGGGCTACAAAAAATCGATGAATGTTTTTTAGTATTTTCATTAGGGTCCATCGACATAAATTTGCAAAAAAATTGAAAAATCTTAAGGGGTTAGGTCACTCTAGAGGCCGAAAAACAGGCTTTTTGGGAATTTTTTTAAAGAAAAACTACAAAATAAATCGAGATTACAAAAAAGGGTGTTTATCATACATATCAGTGACTGTATACAATAATTTTTTTGAAGCGATTAATTTCAAAATGGCAGCTGTGCAGCGTTTATCTCAAAATTGAATTTTTAAGTTGGCCGGAAACATAACTCAGACAATTTTCAACTGGTTCACTTGAAATGTTAAATATATCTTGAAAAATACATTGTCTATGGAAGTACGTAGGATTTTTTTTATATTGCATGGTTCATTTGTTATCAACAATTATCTGACAATTTTTTTGGAAAGTGCAAAATTTGCCTAAATAATCGTCAGATAATTGTTAATAACAAATGAACTATGCGACATAAAAAAAATCCTACGTACTTCCACAGACAATGTATTTTTCAAGATACATTCAACTTTTCAAGTGAATCGGTTGAAAATTGTCTGAGTCATGTTTCCGGCCAACTTAAAAAATGCAGTTTTGAGATCAACGCTGCACAGCCGCCATTTTGAAATTAATCGCTTTAAAAAAATTATTGTATACAGTCACAGATATGTATGATAAACACCCTTTTTTAATCCCGATTTATTTTGTAGTTTTTTTGAAAAAAAAAATCCCCAAAAGCCTATTTTCCGGCTTCTGGAGTGGCCTAAGGCCTTAAATAGGAAAAAGCAGACAAATTGAAAAAAAAATCGTTGTATTCCAACGATGCAAAGTATAACACTGTGGAAAAGCTGCGACGATACAGGCGACCGTAGTAGGCTGTGTTACCATCGGAAAATACGACCACATCCTGCTCGGTGTGGCTGAGCGGTCACCCATCCGAGTATGGACCAACGCTGCTCATCATGGAGGAACGATGAATCCGCGGGTCAACCACACGTCCTATCCCTGCATAAATTTGTTAAGGGGCTACATCTACCTAGAGGCCTGAAAAAATGCCCAAGTTCCGATTTTTTCTAGGAAACGGTTGGTGAAAAAAAAAACGCATTTTTTAAAACACAAAGGTACATATATTGAGAGCCTTTAAAAAAATCACCACAAAATGCAGAAAAAAACAACAAAAACATGACCAGCGGCAGATGAAACTGTTTTCAAAGTCGGTGGACATGATATCTCAAGAACCACTTGATGGATTGTTTGCAATTTTACAGGAGATATGATGAAGAACATCTAAAGGTCGTTGACAATCTCACTTTTTTCAAATCGATCTCCATTTTTTAATAGTTACGTAAAAATAACGACTTTCTTCATAGATTTTATATGCTCGGGTGTCAATTCGTCGCCACTTTATTAAAAAAAAAAAACTATTTTAACAATCGACGATCGTCAACGACTCGTATTTATTGTTAACGTGAATAACCCGTTTGGTTTTTCAATTTTGGATGAGCCATTTATGCTGGAGAATGTCCACCACCAAACGTCGCGAAAAAAGTTCCATCGTCTGTCGGCGGTCATGTTTTTGTTTGTTTTTCTGTACTATTTGGTGATTTTTTAAAAGGCTCTCAATATACAGGGTGTCTGGTTAGGAATGAATCATCCTGCAACGATCGGTCAGATCATGCCCTACTACATGCTGGAATATCAGTTTCGTAAAAATCCCACGGTTTTCGACATGTTTCGAAAGAATATATATCTTTATGTTATTTTTTTATACACTGAGAAAAAGAAATCGTTGAATGTGCAAAATGCATATTGTTGTCTCCAAATTTTGTTGTTTTAACAGTTGCTCAGACATGCTAAATAAGCTACAATTCACACCACTCAAACTATCAGTTAGATTAACAAAACGTTTGTTATGCCAATCAAAAATCAAGTTGAACGTATTTAAAGATACATTTTGTTAAACCAACGAAATTTTGGCTGCATGAACGAATTTTTTTTTCAGTGTAAAGTCATCTGCTTTTGGTTTTTCGCATGCCATTTTTGCAAATGATAGGAATCGACAATAACTAAGCAACTTTTTGAAGTAATTGCCACGATATGCGTAGTATATTTTTTTTACCTCGCAGGCTATGAAAGTGAGATGTTCGAATTGGTTTGTATGAAAATTCTGCATAAGATATTTTTTCATAAAGTTTCCTTAACATTGAAGGTTTAAAAGAAGACTTTTCTAGATAAAACAAATAACCGAGAGTATTTAAAAAAAAAAACCGGGTCAAAAAAGTTATCATCTGTAGAAATGGCATGCGAAAAACCAAAAGCAGATGTTTTTTATCTCGAAAACCTTGGGACTTTTACTAAACTGTAAATTTACTATCGACAGTAGCAAGATTATCTATTCATAACAGGACACTCTGTGGGGGCGGGTTGAAATTCTAAACTTTAATTGCTCCGACGGTTTAAAAGTCCTAATTTTAATGTTCCGACATTACAAGTTTCGTAAAGATCATGCCAGCGAAAGTCCACACAGTTGACTGTAAATGATATAGAACGTATAACATTGTCTAGACAAATTTCAAAATAGCCGGAAAATCACTCCTTAATAAAAAAAAAATTGAAATAATTCATCGTTTTATTGAAAATTTTGAAACTTTTAAAACTTCCATAGCCGAATTATTTTGACCGTGTTCAGATTTTTGTGATTTTGTTCTTTCGGGTAAAATTCTTTCGGAATTTTTGTCTTTCGGGGTAGTATTCTTTCGGAGTTTTGAGCGTTCTGATCATTCAAGGTTCGGAATTCCCAACTGGCCCCCACCCTGTGTTAAAAAATGCGATTCTTTTTCACGTTGCCCAGAGAAAAAAATCGGTATTTGGCAATTTTTTTGCTCCAAGATGTAGCCCCAAGATGTAGCCCCTTAATTAAGGGGCTACATCTAACTAGCAGTAAGTTTGAGGGAATCCGATGCTTCTTCTCTTCTCACGCGTCTTATACATTCTCCGAATGAAGTTGCTGACCCGAGATTTTCAAAGACTTCGCAAGTTTCTCATCGTTCCCGGGTCACCGAACCCACACCGTCCTCACTTCAGACACGGTGGCGAAATCTCGACGACGAATTCTCACGTCGTTCCCATCGGCCCGTGAGAATCGCTGCTAAACACGATTTTCCACTTCGATGTTTTCTGAAAATTCGTTCGTACGATTTTTCTGCGCCGTGGTCGCAAAAAAAATTGTTACAATCGTGTAACAAGGTGCTTGCATCGTTGCGCGTACGTATAGGCGCGCGTTGGAAATTGTACATACCTCAAGCGAAGAACTCCAACGCTAGAATCGATCTGCGACAAATCCATGGCTGTCTCTGCGGCTGTGAGGGAATTTCCCTCGTGCAGATGGGCGAGCACACGAACGAGCAAAGAGCCGCATCAATTTATTCTCTCGCATCTCCTAGCGAAGGAAAAAGAGACGACAGGTGGATGGAAAACGAATCGTTTTTCTCACACGACTCGTCTCTCTCTCAAGAGATCCGTTTCGCGAGATTCCTTTGGTAACGTTGTTTTAGCGAGGGAATTTTTTTCAGTGACGCACATGTCGCGCGCCTTGAGGCCCTCAGGGCCGACAAAACTTCAAGCCTGAGTATAAACACTTTTCGTAATTGGAAAAACCGAATGATGGTGGCGATGTTTTTTTTATTCTCTTTCTGAGGAACGTATCGGCGTTTCGGTAAAAGATAAATCCGGTTTCGAGTATACGAGGGTAACATTTTTTATGCACGTCGGAGTTTGCATCATTGGAATGCAACGATACTTTTTTTCTTCAGTTTTTATTTCTTTATTTTTATCATTATCTAAAGCTTTCATTTTTGCAAATTGAGGTCGGGAATTTCTAATGAGAGTAATTATTCTCATTAGAATTTGATTCGAGTATTATTTTGTTTTGTAACTTTTTGTAATTTAAATACTTTAAATTAATTTGATATAAATAATATAAAATAATTTAAATACTTTTTGTACTCAAATTATTCAAAAAAAGATCGCTCGAACGTTTTTATGTTAACGTAGAAACGTTTGAGCGATCTTCACAGCCTTGATCGGCAAAAAATGCGAGTAAGTATAAAATAATTCATTTTTTTACCTTCCAATGATGCAAAGTACGTCATATTTTTTTCGTATTCATTATGAGCTTGGATATTGAAATCTTGATTACGAAGGACGATTTTTACAACTGAATAGCGAAAGTTTTCAGCTTAAGGGTTGATCTTAAAATATTCTTGAAAGTTCACACTATAACAATATGCAAAAAAAATAATTTTGAAGTTTCGAGAGAGAGATACCCCCTTTAATTGGTCGGAGTTATTATGGAAATCGGTGAAAATCGATTTCTGTTTGTTCCGCAATATTTCAACAGCTACTAATCTCTCTATCGATGTACCTCGCACGCGTCGCGTATTCAAACAATAATTCTCAACTTCGCATCAGTTAGGGATCAATATGTCATCTCTGCAGCTGGCTGTTCAGGTAGTTTTCACGCTCACGCTCTTTCGAGAGAATTTATTAAAATTTGTAGTGAGTGAAAAAAATCGCAATGTCTATTTGTGAAACTTCAAGGAGTTTTACCGCTTCTTTTGATATTGCGAGTAAATAAGTCGATATATTTTTATTTTATAAAGTATCAGACACCAGAAAGCTATTGTCGAGATGAGGTAAAAAAATGATGACAGTTTTCCTTCTGAAAGACCATGACAATAGAATTAAATTTAACGGAGGGTAGACGCGCGATGCTGTACCATCGTCCCTCAGGAGCATACTTCACAACGGGAGGGTGCCTACATAGACAATTCTTTCCCTGGATCTCGCCGTGTTGTGAGAAAAACTTTTTCTTACTATTGCAGCACAACGACGTCGAAACAAGCAAAATTCACATAAATTTTTGTATCAAGGCTTTATATACCTTTGGATGGTCGGAAAACAAGTTTTTTTTAGATTAAAAAAATACTAATAAAGCCATTAAAATGAGGTTTGGAGGGTTTACTTTGCATATCTCAAAGTAGGTCTCAGTAGGTACGCAAATAAATTTTTTATTTTCCAAAAAGATACCAAATGGCGGCCCAGTAGCCGATAGAAAGACAACTCCATTTTGTTGGGCCCTCCACGGGCGGACTCGTTGGAGATGCACATAAGCACCTAGAACAAACAAGAATGTTTTTCGTAATCCACATGAGTTTTGCAAGCGAAGTACATACGGTTATTAAAAAATAGTTATTTTTGTAAATTTGGCACCGCTGTGAAAAAAAAGTTGCACTTTTGCCTAAAAAGGGGCCCGAATTTGTTTATAAAAACGGTAATTTTCATTCGATCGTAAAAATCGCCTGTACTTTGCTAGAAAATATATCTAAGAAGCTACAGTTGGAATTCGAAGTCAATCGGTTGAAAATTGTGGGAGCTACGAGTCCACCTAATTTTGAAACCATGGTTTGAAGAAAAAGGCGTTTCGAGTTTTAAAACCATTTATCTTCGGACCATATCATTTTTGAGATGTTTATACATAACAACCATGTCATTTTTGACATTATACATAATTTAATTTAAAAAAAATTATAATTTTTTTTCGAACGGTCTTAAAATTACCGTTCTTCATAAGGCCTTAAAATAGAAAACTTCTGATCGCATCTGATTTTCTGTCCGTCCTCGTTCGATTTTTTTCGATATCACTTTAATGTCTGCTTAAGGGATAACACCACTCTAGGATTTTGGAACAAGCGTTTTTTTGGCTTCTCAAAAATACTTTGGGGTCATGAAAACAACATGCAATTGGTCCTGTAGCGATTGTTTTTAAAAGTTCAATTATCGATTTTGCCGCAGCGCCTCGGACTTTTTCTTTTAAACGCGTTTTTCTCGAAACCACTTTTTTCAAACTGGGAGGACCGATTACTCGAAAACCTTTGCATGGATCGATTTGAAATTTTTATAGTGGCTTCACAGTGACATTCTCTATGGGAGTACGTAGCCGTTTTTTGATGAAATGTCATCTTTTTTTCATAAACAATTTACTGGTTATTTTTTGGGCAAAAAATCGGTTTATTTCTTTTAAAGTGCGGCATTTTTTCAAAATTTGATTTAAAAAATCCCTAAGTAGTCCTATAGCTAATAATGTATCGATTATAATTTTTTTTTGGTTTCTGTTCCAGATCTTATACTTTACGAGAAAACCGTTCTCCCGTGAAGATATTTGTAAAAAACACGTTTTTCAAGATGGGCTCTTTTGCCGCCATATTGTATGAAAATTACAATAAATTTTTATTTTTATACTTTAATATGGCTTGAATAAACCCTCTCAAATGAAATCCTGTTCCTTTTTTCAAACTCCCAAAATAAATTGTCAAAGTTAGGCCTTATTTTCTGCCGCTAGAGTGATGTTATCCCTTAATAACGAAACAGGTGTTATTACTTTCTGATTGACTCAATACTGTACTTTTTTCTATTTGCAGCCGATTTAAATATTGCACGAATTTGAATAATTAAAAAAAAACATTATGACTACATTAAATTGTAAATATTGTCGTCTTACAGATCGAAAACAATTTATTTTCAAATTAGAGACTGTACAATTTTGTCCACGTTCCGTGTTTGTTTTTTCTACCTTATTTATTGGCATTTTCTCTACTACCGGCATTTTCCCCTTTTTTCCAAACAGTGAAATTTCCCGCTGTCTTTCCCTTTATTGTTCCCACCGCTGTCGATCACAACAAAATGTTCTCGCCTTCGATAAACCATCGCGTTTCGAATTGATACGATATGCTTATGTTTTCTCTTGTATTTGTTGTTTCAAGTCGTGGTACGACTACAAACTCCGCTGGGAGCCGAAGGAGTACGGTGGCGTGCACATGTTGCACGTACCGTCCGATCACATCTGGCGACCGGACATAGTGCTGTACAATAAGTGAGTACGAATGCAAAAAAGTATCCACGAAATGACGTTTATATTAATTATTATGTCGATTGACGTAGTGACACAGCATGCTGTCAACAGGGGCTGTGACTTTATCGGAGACTACTTTACCACTTGACGTTCGCAATAATTTTATCATACGGTCATTCTGAACAAAAAAACTCCATCGCTCGTCGATTGAAAAAAAAAAATCTTTGAAAAATGTAGGTAAAAGAGTGTCCGAAAAAAGCAAGCGCCAGCTGAGAAAACCGTCTATTTGTATTCGTACTACTGAGTATTGATTAATTAGAAAGAAAGAAAAAAGAAACATTCCGAAACGCGCGTATATTCTCGCTTCGTAATATGAGCGACGAGAGCGTTAAATCGAATGAAAAGCAAAGCAAAAGAAAGTACTTCTATATACGAGCTTGCGTAAAATTCTTGTAGAACGAGGAAACGTGAAACTTCGTTTTGCGCATAGACGGTACATATATAGTTTAATGGATTCATATCGCATGAAAAATGGGCGCTGCGGCGAGTAATTTTTTTTTTGCTTGATGAAAAAAAAGGATAAGCTGCAGTATTGACATAAGCAGTTACGAGTCGCGTGGCCGATGAGATATGGCGCCGATAAAAGTATAAATCGAAAGGGATGTAGCCACGATCGACACGGAATATTCCTGGGATAAATAAATGTTTATTAAATAAAACGGATAATTAGTTGATTGAAAAGAGTATTCACATTGATCATAAACGAGATATTCAGACAGGTATAAAGCAATTAGTAATTGACAAAAATCAGTTTTACTTGGACCCGTTTTTGTCAAAGTGTTACACCGCTATTTTTCAATTTAATTGCTACGGTTAACATTACCCGATTGAGGAGAAACGAAACGAGACAAAAACCAATTCAGCCAAGCTCGGCGACTTCGATTTCCTTCCGGAACTTATCGAATATTGACTTTAATCCGGACAGAGATCCGTCTGGTTTTTTTTAAATTTATTTTAAACCTAAGTCCGGATGAAGGTGAATTTTCTGTATCCCTTACATAGGACTTCCCACGATTTTCGAAGTTTCGCCGACGTTCGAAAGGCCTCGAAACGTTAATCCTGTTTTTTTCGCAATTTATTCTTACTTCGCACGAAATTATTAATGACGGTCTGGGAGATTGAAAAGATCACTCGTTTGCAATTATGCATGATTTTTTAATCGCCAATCCGTACATCCTTTCGACAATTGTATTATAGAGTCCAAGGAATTTAATACAGAAAGTTTCTCATATATTTTTCCCAGAGACTCTGAAACCGAATGAAAATATAAAAGTCCACTTTCCATGAACATCAGTTCAGTTTGGTATGGCCTGCTCCATTTCTCAGGTTTCGAAAAACGAGGAAAGTTCCAATTAAAATACAATCTCGATATTCTTTCGCCATTAACGTCTACCCAGAGAGAGGAACAGAGATAAAGACAGAGAACGGAAGAGAGAGGACTGCAGAGAGGAAGTAAGCGAAATAAATAGAGAGATACCGGAAATGATTTTTAAAAAGCGTGAAAACACCCTCTGGACACTGACCGAGGGAACATTTCTGCTCAGTACTAACTGAAAATATACGTCATTTGCCCGTGCTGAACAATCGTAAAACTATTTGTCCTGTAACCCGCCTGACATTCGTCACATGATCACTTCGTTGCGGGCAAACATATTTTTACGCATACGATATGTAAAATAAACATAGATAATTTGAAGAGCTGGGTACGTACTTTTACGTGCCTGCTATTGATCACGTACTCGTGTGTACTCATGTTTCGAACTCGTAAGACGTCGGTGGCTCGTGGCACGTTTTGATAACACTTGAAACGGCTCATGAGGTCTGATTCAATAAAATCAATAATCATCCAATCACTGGTCGATAACCAATTATACGATAGCTCAATCGGATATTGTATTTGTGTTGTATTCTCCTGGACATCACGTCGAGTCCGCCAGGTTCGAAAAATCAGTTTTGATGACATTCGCGTGCGATGTGACTGCATTGAAACATATTCAATTATCGTAGTAGTCACCCAAAAGTGTCGGTCAAAAGTCTTCAATGTTACCGGAAAGTCGAAGATTATCGAATCCTTCAATGCCAACACACGTTAGCCGAATACCTATTAGTATCATATTGATATCTCCAGCAGCATATTTGATTTCGTCCAATATTTGCTCAGTAGCGGCTGACAGAATGAAACTTTTCAATATAGCGACCTGAGCAAGATCACGTACACTTCAGCATTCAACGTAATCGGAGAACCGAATGACACGATTCGCATTCGATTTACGACACATCTGCAAAACACATGAGTCGTAAAAACGAGGTTACTGACTGCGTGATGTGATATTCCAAAAAAAAACGTCTTGCTTTTTTTGTTAGCAATTGTTTTGCCGTTCATAACTGCGGAGCGTTTCCGAATCCCACTATTCAGCGTCTCGTGCCCTTATCGCAGAAACTTTGAAACGTGCTGATTCCCTAAGGACTAACGAATAAAGTAATGCAAAGCTTCGCTCATCGAAGACTCGTTGTGGATAATCATAAGATTTTCCTAAAATGCCACTTGTAAATGGATGTGTGACTTTTGTCAGGCGTTCAGAAATACTATTATTCATTCTCCCAGACCTCTGCTTTGAGTTCCATTATCGATACTTTTTTCCAACGTTCTTTTGTATCTCGTGGCGGGCTGTGATGACCCCATCCCTTTTAGACAGTGCGTGTCATCACCAGTTCCTCACAGCCGTTCCACAGTCTTGTTCAGAGGCACTCTTCCTTCCCGCTACTGTACCACATTTACAGAAGGACACAGAAAAACTGAGGAAAATCTGAGCTGCTACTGATGGCTATAATTCACTAAGGTCCAGCTATATTACCATCGAAAGCTCGGTAAGACTACTGAGTGAGACTACTGAGCAGTAGACACTGCTCAGTAGTCTACTGACAAGGAACATCCCTCAGGTGACACCCTTCGATTTTGTTGAAATTTAGATATGTTATAAAGCACCGAAAAGTAAGCGATACGCATTTTTTTTATCGCCGGAAAAACTGTTTTAAGGTAGTACCTCCACAGAAGAGTTGAATTAAAAAATGGTTGAAATTTGACATATATGTTATTTAATACATTATCCAAACATCTGTGCAATTTGAATAAGTTTGACCACCGCAAACCTGAGATATTTACACTTAAAGTTGGCTTGGTTTACACGTAACAAATGCGTTATGATGGGCAAACAGAGCATCATTAATTCTACCGTCAAAACTAAAATTAAGAAATTGATAAAAAACGAGGTTAAGCTAGAGTAAGATATCACGAATAATGTGAAAAAAATGAAAATGATTCACCATTTAGTTTCCAAGATATAACCATGAAAAGCCCTCACAATTTTGGTGCAAAGCCTGGCAAAGCCTGGAAAAAAAACAATTGGGGCAAAGGCTCGACAGTCCCGGCAAAAAGTTTACTGGCAATGGTAGATCAAAAACACAATATAAAATATATTTTACGGCAATAAATGATATCCATCGTATTATCTACTAGTACCGAGTCCATATTGCGTAGTTTTTAATTTTATTTATTACTAATTAAACCAATTATCAATCTTTGAAACACGAACATGGTATGTAAACTTTTGGTTGAGATTTTCGCAGAGGAACTACCTTAAGGGGTGAAACCACCCCTTAATATAGGGGTGGTTCACCGCTTAATTTTTTTTTGCAATGTCACTATAGTGGATTTTTCGTTGCTTCGGATTAGAAGAATTTTCGTTTTTGTTTAATTAAAATCGGTGGACTCCTTGTGTGTGAAACTGCTATATTACCCCTAGAGATGCCTTTTTTCGAGGGGTGGTTTCACCCCTTAAAGCCGTTTTTGCCCCGATAAAAAAATACGTATCGCTTACTTTTCGGTGCTTTATAACATATCCAAATTTCAACAAAATCGAAGGGTGTCACCTGAGGGATGTTCCTTGTGAGTGTGCCTACTGACACTACTGTAGTCTACTGAGCAGTCTACTGAGTAGCAGTGCCTACCGCTACTACTGTAGTCAACTGAGCAGTCAACTGGAAATACAAATAGACGACTGAGCAGTAGGCACTGCTCAGTAGTCGGTCGGCTAGCCGGTGCGCGGCGAAACCGCCACCGATCGAAGTACTGGCGGCCAACAATGCTGCTTGGCGTTGTGCTTTCTAGTTTGAGTTTTGATAATTCCATAGTCAACTGCATTCGCGTTACAACCCGTTTACGGCTAGTTTCACGTGAAGGAGTACACCTCCGCACACATAATTAGAGAACAGTGCAGTTCCTCCGCAAGCTCACTGATGATCGTCCCGAAGTGACGATTATGCAATTAAGCCAGTACGTTTCTGTGAAACGCGCAGATCAACACGACATTCGCGGCATGAAGTGCAAACATTTTGAGCTAGGGACACACGAGAATTGGCACCGTCATGATAGAACCACAGTCACCGCATCTGACTCTTCCCTTCTGGTTATGTGTGACATGTGGCCAGTGCACGGGGCCTATATGTACGCGTAATAAGAGCTTTCTTGTTTGCAGTCGATGGAAGCACACGCGTGTAAACAACAAACCCGATGGCGTGATGAGCTCGACGCTTGAACAATTGGCCAAACGATGTGCAAACCCATGCTTTAGGCTCACATCTGTGCACATCCATATAGCGAAGTGTATACGAGGGCTCTTCTATCGCAACTCGACGTGACTACATCCATGTACTTCATTATTGTTTTTCTTTTATTTTTCATTATTCAACACACTGCCCGTCAGGAAAAAATTAACCCACGCACAAATTGAGACTAAAAATCTAATTGAGATTCTTCGCAGAACTGTTGGACGATTTTTACTTGAGTAAAATTCATTTATACATAAATTAATGATATATTCACAAATCTGGGCTTTTTTAACCCTTTGAAGCATACCTTTTTCTTTACGTGCAATTGGCTTGAAATTTTGTACTCCGGGGTTTCCAGGATCGCTGATAACGAATCTGCACTCAAAATTCGGGACTTCAAGATGGCGGATCCAATATGGCGGACCATAAATGCAAAACGTCGTTTGATGATAGCGAAAGTTGGTACTCGGGGGTTTTCGGCGTCGCTGATTACAAATCTGTACTCAAAATTCGAGAATTCAAGATGGCGGATTCAATATGGCGGACCATAAGTGCAAAACGTTGTTGGATGATAGCGAAAGTTGGTACTCGGGGGTTTTCGGGGTCGCTATTACATGAAATAAGCTCACGCAAAAAAAAATGGATCATTACATTTGGGAAAAAATCCTATAGGTTTTGCCATTCACAGCCGCCATATTGAATCCGCCATTATCAATTTGATGGTTTAGACTTCGGGTTTGTATTTAGTGGATGAAAAACCAAGTTATTACCTATTTTTTGGTTATAGTTTACCTGCTAGATTAGTCGTAATAAGATTTATGATGTAATAAGTTCATTTTTTTGCACTTTCATTTTGATGAGACTCGCTGCGTGAAAAATAAAAATGTGATAGGTATGTTTTAGTAGTTATTGAAGTCCTAGGAACCTTGAAATGCATTTTCAATCGCCATATTTAATGGAAAAACACTGTTGAATCGTCAAAATCTTAATTGAGTTAGGTGTACTACCAGTGTTACACTATGCCGCAAAAGGTTACGTGATGACAATTCCGCCACAAATTTCTTGATTTCATCTTTATAAGGCTTCTAGCTCATGTCCGCAGGTTTGCTTACGCGTATGCTGAAAATTTGGTTCACGTGAATGTTGGGAATTTGTTGACACAACTTACGAATCGGGAAGATTTAGAACCAAAGATTTTTAAATAGCTTGTTAGATTTTTAAAAATATTACAATCGAAATATTAATACTCATTTACGGTACGTATATTTATTTTGGTCAAGTCATACTAATATCGTCACGATGAATTTGGAAAGGGAGATTATTTTTAATTCCAAGGAGAGAAAGGAGTAAATTCAGCATCCGGTATGTATTACATGGAATGTGAATGCTGTTGACCAAGAATTCGTAGCACATGATTTAGAAAAGTTCTCGCCAGATCGAAACTCCATTCACAATTCTGAATTAGGTTGTGATTAATAGTTAACTAGAATGTTTGTTCATCCAATGGAAAAGTATTCCGAAATAAAATCCATATCGGCATCGACCACTACTCATTCCGAGTCATGAATTTACATAGTAAGACAGGAAATTCCGTTCCATTCGGAATTTGGGCGGAGTGCAAAAACTTTGGCTGTGCAAAATCGTAGGGCGAGGCTGCCGTCGAGAGGGCGCTCAAACAAATCGGCAGCATCCCATGGCAATCAGCGGTCGTTCTGCTTCACTTGAGTAAATTGACATCTCGGGGATGCCCGCGAGCACGAATTCCCAGCGCGTATTCAGCGGATGATTCGAATGAGGTTCTCATAATGATAAATTGTCGGCTGGTCTTCGTAATTGGGATTTCACAGATTGAAGTTTCAGTATTACAGTGCACGCGTATGTACTTCGTTACGAATGAGCTTCAACCTCCGAAATCCCTGTTTATTAATACGCGCATAGTAGACATCGCGAAATTATTCCGGAACAAATGACTGGTGATGAACGCGCTCACCGAGTAAAAAATTTGCAGCCCGAGCTTCTCTCCCCTTGCTGGAAGCATCCGAGTTGCAGTTCACATCGAATTGGGGGAGGCATGCTTCAGTTTCATTTCCCAAGAGCCATTTCTTTACCTCCCAATCAAATAAATCACAAATTCTATTCATTCCGCCATCACCGACAGATTCGTTTTACTTTACACGACTTGCAATCTCTACGAGATTTACATAATGAAAAAACAACATTTGCCTACCATCCATACGTTTTGCACGAGTATTTATTTTTATCTTCAAGACATGAGGTGAAAAGTTCGTTTGGAACCTGGCCGAATTCACGAGGCTGATGCTTGGCTGGAATGCCTCGAAATTATTTACAACAAATATTTATTCAGTGCCTGCTCGTACAAATTGACTTCTTCGCGATTTTATCGAAACACGTTGCCATTTGATTTCCCATACACTGACATTTGTTATACATTTTACATGTTCATGCATATTCATGGGCTTCAAATAGAATCGGACCGACAGTTTTCATATTTCATTATGGTTTAAACATTGGCTGGGTTAATTTGACCCAATATGGCAAGTACGGAACATTTTAAATGCGTGACAAGGGGTGGATAGCGCCGAAACTTTTTTTTATATTAAAGCTGCGTGTCCTCAAGATCCAATGACTGCCAAGGTAAGATGTTCTCAAGAGAGAACTTAACAGAGTCATTTCTTAAAACTCACTATTTAGTACGAAGACCTGTTGGCGACATCTTGCCATGCAGAACTCTTTTGAATTCGTTCTCGAAACTCAAGAACTCTTTTGAGTTCTTCCTTGAAACTCACCAATTAGTGCGAAGACCTGACAGCGACACTTTGCCATGCAGAACTTTTTCGATTTTTTTTATGAATCTCAAGAACTCTATTGAGTTCTTCCTTGGAACTCAAGAACTCTTTTGAGTTTTTCCTTGGAAATAAAAAACTTTTTTGAGTTCTTTCTTGGAACTCAAGAACTCTTTTGAATTATTTCTTAAAAATCACTAATTAGTGCGAAGACCTGATGGCGACACCTTGCCATGCAAAACTTTTTAGATTTTTTTCTTGACACTCAAGAACTCTTTTGAGTTCTTTCTTGAAACTGACAATTTAGTGCGAAGACCTGATTGGCAACATCTTGTCGTGCAGAACTATTTACAATTTTTTCTTGAAACTCAAGAACTCTTTTAAGTTCGTTCTTGAAACTGACTATTTAGTTCGAAGACCTGATGGCGACATTTTGCCACGCGGTAATTGAAAATACAGTTTTTAGCTATGCCTCAAGCGATTTTTGCGATGCTGTAGCTTCGAATGTATGAGAAAGTGTATTTTGAACCCGGTATGTCATTGCAATGTTGGCTTCCAATGCATTTGGCGGTGGGGACGACGATCCTCGAAGCCGATTCCTCAAAATCACCTTTCTGTATATATATATATATATATATATATATGAATGCTCTAGAGTCTCTAGAGTCTCCCTAGATCTCTCACGTCTCGACGAATAACTTAATTGCTTTGTCATTCTCACGAGGCATAACACGCGGAGCGGTATGTTTGTTACACTATGGATGAATTATAGTTTGCGATAGTAAATGTAACCATCCGAATAGTTACACATACACATGGACGCATAGATATGCGGGTGTGTGTATACCCGTGAGTCGAATTGAGGATTTATATTACTACGAGTTTCCCGAACGAGAGCCCTGATGCCGCAGCATGCGGTTATCTGCCTCCGCACTGCCATCCTAACGATGGAAACATAACTCATCCGTACAACTTATATACGGGTAGTTACATGGCAGTAGATTTTCCAGATTTTTTTTTGCAAAATAGACCATTCTCATGAGCGAATAAAAAGTTCACGATGATGGCTCGTAATACTTTACGCGGCAATGAAAAATCATTCTGCATCTGCTGTCACAGCAATAGTGAATGCATTTGCTGAAGCGTCACATACTACTATCGACAAATGAATACGCGATTATTTAATATGACTTTTTTGTTTCCCTCAGTGGCTCTCTACGATCTCGTACACGAATATATCGATTTTCAGACACGTTGCAGAAATAAATATGATTGAAAGGCCATGTTGTTAGATGTTTGGTTTGTATTCGGGAAACGCGAGCATAGGGCTATGATTTCTTTATTATATTTGTTAGTTTTTATAATTCCATGTTACAGTTGAAACCCCCTTTTCAATTTAAGGGGTGAGATGCAGTCAGAGACGTGAAAAAACGAGAATGTTAAAAAAAAATTTCTTTATAGTAATTAAGTTTGTTTTACAAAAGTGGTTATACAGACTTTTTATGTTATATTTCAATTTAACTTGTACAAATTTTCAAAGAAAAATATTGATTATTTATAAAAATATCGCCATCTTTGTCGATAGGGGTCCGAAGGGGGTCCCCCTTCGGCAAGTAGTGCTTTGCGGTGACCATCATAAAATTTTACTGGATCATCTGAAATAAAATAAACCCCAAAAAATCATTAGTTTAATAATAAATCGAGTCCTTAATCGAAGCTTTCTTTTTAATTAACAAAATGGGGGCTTCGGACAGATAACTTTCGATTTTCGACCAAAAACTCACTCGTTTATTGTTTTAAAAAATATAAATAAAAAAAAAATGAAAAGCCTTCTATTAAGGGCTAGTTTCTAATGCTATCAATAAGCACGCCAAATTTCATCACAATCCATCGAGTGGTTTTTTAATTATGGTCACCTTGAAAAACATAGTTTCGAGAAAAACGCGTTTAAAGTTTTTCGATGTGGATTCGGTATTATGTGTTCGTAAAATTTTGAGCTTGATAAATGAAGCTATACTTTTTTTATGAATTTTGATCCGCTTAATCCGAATATCATAATTTTTGCCGAAAAGTCGAGCATTCAATTGGTTATAGCCAATTGTTAAAACAATTTTTCAAAAAATTAAAGTTTTTCAGGATGAATAATTTTAAAAAATATTTTGGGAAATTTTAAAACGAAAGTATTTTTTATAACATTTTGCCAAAGTTCATAGTTTTTGAGTAATACATTTTTGAACATTTCTGAAAGACTTTTCCAATTTTACACTTGGTTTATGTATAGAAATACTAATTAAAAAATTAGTTACATCGAATCATCAATTCCTGGCCCATACAATAGGGCTTCTGCCGATGTGGAAGCTTCCAAAATATCAATTTGTTGTTGTCTTCGAAGACTATTTATAGAATATCATAGGGGTGGGGGGTCGAAACCGGTTGCTTGCAGCTGCCATCCGCTATCTGCCATCGGGACCCGACGCTCCGTCACTAATTGTGGGTTATCCCGGAAACTATTCATCGGATTGACTTGAAATTTTCAGGGAATATTTTCGAAACATCATACTTCAAGACAATGTAAGAAAAAGTCGATTTTTTGAAAATTCTGACTGCATCTCACCTCTTAAACACGTTTTTCCTCGTGGAGCTTAGAATTCATGTTCAGAAATCCAAGACAACCTAAACTTTGACCTCATTCAATTCGTTAGATCTAGCATTTGCAACAAGTCCTAACAACCCAAGCTAAACCCAAACAAACGCAAGCTTTGACCTCATTCGGAAACAGTTTCAACTGATTCAATTCCTTAGAACTAGTCTTTGCAACAAATACAAACAAACAACCCAAACGATCCAACCTAAACCCAAATAAACGCAAGCTTTGGCCTCATTCGGAAAAAGTTCTGATTCATTTCGTTAGAACTGTTTTTTCCTAGGCAAGACGAGTTTTAACTAACATTTAAATTTTGTTTATCAGTAAATACTATTTTTCACTAGGGAAACCTAGTTGTAAGCAAACGGTTCAGTAAGAACTAGTTTTCACTAGGGAAAGCGCGTTTAAATACAAAACAGGTTTTAACTGTAACACACACACACACACACACACACAAGTTTGTAAAAAAGTGAAAGCTCTGAACGATACCACTCGTACAACTCGAGTATTTAGATTTCGAAGGGGAGAATTGAAACGAAAGAGCCTCTAGGCAGGTATTGCAATGCACAGCACCGCAATTCCGTATTTTATGCATTCTCTCACGATCCATCCGACTTTAGCTCTCTCTCTCTTACTCTCTTACTCTCCCTATCTCTGTCTCTCGATCACTTGGTATTCCCACAAAATCCGGCTTCAGGTACTCCTCAATCACGGAATTACACTCTCGGGGACTGAGATATTAATATACTGTGAGGTCCTGGCGTGCCTATTCGTCGTTGAGAGCTACGTACCTCGCTAACATACCAGCGAGAGTCTAAATCGCAGTTGCATTTCTACATCGGGAGTTTCGAACGTTCGAGGTGCGTACACGAGAATACACGCGGTTTGCCAGTACACATACGTCTCGTTGTCTCCCTATACATAAGTGTACACATTTGATTTGTCCGTAATTGAAACGCAAGGCGATTCAAAGAGAGTTCATTAAGGCGTCAGGCCACAGTAACGGGTATAAAATCATGTGCGAATTTAACAATTTTTTTTCGTATGAAAAAGTGATTCACTCATAAAATTAATTACACATCTATTTCGTATGAATATCAAGCTGTTAGAAAATATATGTATTTTTTTCGATGTATAAAATGGCCGACTACTAATATTTTTTTTGTTATCTTTTTTTAGGCGCTCCGCAGCGTGACATTTAGCATCCACAATTTTTTACCTAAAACAAAAAACAAAAATTCTTGTCACTCTACATTAGAATACCTAGAGAAGCACGTACGGAATTTAAAAAATATTGTTTTATTCAAAAGTTGCAGGTATTTGAATTTAAGAAATGAATTTTCAGTGAAAAATTTCGTTATAACTGCTCATAAACTGCTCATAAAATGAAAAGTTTTCGATTAATCAGAAATTCCGTACGTACTTCTCTGCGAAATGCAATCAGGAACATAACTTTTAAATTTGAAGTAAATCGAGTGAAAATCGTCGAAGTTATTTGTCATGCCAATTGGAAAAAATCCGTTTCGAGAAGTGTAATTAATTTTATGAGTGAATCACTTTTTCATACGAACAAAAATTGTTAAGGAGGTCGGAGAGTTAGCCACAATCCAAGGTTCAATTTACTAGAAAATACATGTTATTGTTTAGACTATACTGAGTCTTTACGAATTTTTTAAACTTTTTTCACCACCAAACACCAGAGATAAAAAATAGTTGAATGCATGTAATTTAACGTGCGGTTAGATGGGCAAGCCTTTCACACTAGAGGTTATGTAATTTTTTTGTTATTTGGCACCAAGATAAACCGTTTCTAACAACGGATTAACGCAAACTGAACCTTTGTAAACATTTCGAAAAAAAATCCTCATCTTTCCCACCGTAAACCATGGGCCAATAATCTTGTGACGTAAATATGAATAGGCATAATTATAAATTACTCAAAATTTCATTGTGAATTGTATAAAACATTCGTTGCCGTAGTTTTTTTCATAATAATCATCGATAATGTTATACTTTTTCAAATTGGTAGTAACACAAAAGTTTTTCTACTTTGCGTAATAAAAATATTAAAATGCATAATTTTGCCCTTCAATTGTATATTTTAAAAAATTAGCATATACACAATAAATCGGTACCTCGAATGCATTTCTTGAGGTTCATTGAAAAAAAATGAATAAACCGTCGATTGACTCAACTGAATCGCTCCAACCTCCTTAAATTCGCACATGATTTTATACCCGTTACTGTGGCCTAACCCCTTAAGTGATGCTTTGTATTAGGTGTATAACTCAGTTCGGTCCGTTTTCAAAAGATGGCTCTAGGTGCTATAAATGGTTGACGGCAACAGCTGATTTTTGCTGTATCGTGAAGTATCAACATCTCTTAACCAAATATTGTTTACAGACCTTTGAGTTTTGCGCATCAAGTCTAATTTTTACTGCGGTGAAAATGTCGAATTTCGTGCCAAATAAGCACCATTTGCGGGAAGTCGTGATTTTCTGTTTCAATTGGAAGAAAAGTGCAGCTGAAGCCCGCCGAAGCCCACCGAACCTGGTCAAACCATCACGGGAGACTTCTACAGGCAACAATTGATCCGTTTAAAGCGAGCTATAGCCGAAAAACGTCCAGAATGTGCGACCAGACACGAGTCTATAATCTTTCAACATGACAACGCTCGGCCTCACGTTGCTATTGTGGTTAAAAACTATTTGGAAAATAACGGGTGGGAAATTCTGGCTCACCCACCTTATAGCCCAGACCTTGCCCCTTCCGACTACCATTTCTTTCGATCGATGCAGAACGCTTTGACTGGAATACGCTTCACGTCACAACAGGGTATCAAAAATTGACTCGATTCATTCTTGGCTTCAAAAGATGAACGCTTCTTCCGCGACGGAATTCACAAATTACCAGAAAGATGGGGAAAAGTAGTGGCTAGCGATGGGCAATATTTTGATTAATGTATTAATTCATTTTATCATTCAAATAAGTGCGTATTTTAAGCAAAAAACGGATCGAATTAAGTTGTACACCTAATGTGTTGGGATACAATTGGCGTTGCTATAGGAGCGATCGAGGAAAGGAATTTTTACTGATTCTCCGATGTAAATTGTCAAGGTTGAAAGTATAAATCGCAATCGAAATTTCGTGATATCGATTTCGACGACTCCGCCGTGGGGCATATCGATTTTGCTGTGCATCAATGAAACTTAGGCAAGCGTGAAAACAGCCTGGAAAAAAGAATCTTTGAAAGACTTCGAAGCCCACGTTATCACCATCGAATCGGGATATATATGCATGGATGTATATGTGCACATATATAACGATAAATACGAGGCTGATTGGCAAGCGAAAAGCACTCATCTCATACATACCGCCGACTAAACGGTATCGAGAGCCGCGCTCACCTCTGGGAGTCACCGCTGAAGGCACCTCTCAAGACGGTGCTGTGGTGAGGACGATTAAGCCAGGTCATTAGATTTTCAAGCCAATTCCGCCGGGAGAACGCCGCGAGACTCGCCCCCCTGAACCCTCGATCTCAAGAGGATCTTGGCTGCTCCGACGACTTTACTAATTAATCGCGTCCTCGGCGCAAATGAAGGCACACGACGACGATCATCCCGATCAAACTTCATCGTGAAAAATTGACGAGTTTGGTTTTTTTCTTCTTCTCATTCTAGGTCGGAAATGGGCGTCGAATTTTCGCTGCCGAGCAATTCGATCGTGGCTATGTTGAAATTTATCAGAAGTTGGCTCGGATTCTTTTGGAAATAATTATATATTTGTTGAATATGAAAGAGTACTCGATAAAATCAATAATTTCATCCATACCTCACACCATCGATCTCCACCGTCCAAATATCTCCGCGTTGATCGATTTTTGCGCAGTCGTGCGGACTTGTGAAAAAACGTTTGCAAATGCCGTGAAAATCAAAGAAATGACAAAGATTCCCCATTGGCCCGGAAAATCTTGAATAATCTTCTCACTCATTGGACTCAATGGATCATTGTTGCAATAGTGTGAAATCAAGAAGGCAATATAAAAATAAGGCTCATTGATTCGTGTCGCCTGTAATTATCGTGCAAAGAAGGTATGCCGAAGCGAATTGCGAATCGGTACACGACAAGCATTGCCACGGGAGCGCAATATTTTTTTTTGTCAATATCCCGTTGCGGTCTGAATTGATCATAGTACCGGGCGAAACGTGCGACGCATTTTCTGCAGGCTCCTCTGCCTCTTGCACTATATATTCATGAGCTGACATAGCTGAACTTTGGAAAATCCTTGCCCTCCACTCCCACGTCGGAAACATAATCCAACGCATATGATATTTTTGCTGCATAACGTCCACAATATGGTTGTCCGTGTTTTTGACTGTTGTGTATGTGGAGAGGAAGGCCAGAGCAGTTTCAAACGTGCTACCAATGCTGTTTGACCCTCCCATAGAGTGAGATCCGATAGAGGGAAAGAGAAAGAGCAATGTCTGAAACTAACCCAGTGCCTTGAAACCCCATTGACTCTGGAACAACCGTGGTCTCGTGTTTAGCTTTGGCAGTGAAGGAACTGCCGGACAATCTCCAAACTTTCTGCTGGTTACCCCAAACTGGCCCCTATAGTTCTCCAGTCACTCCAAAACATACAGCAAATATTGGCATATCCTCCAGATTCATCTCACGGAAATGCAGCTGTAAAATGTTTCCTCGTGACCGTCGAGCGTGATTCGTCGTGTGGAAACCTGGCCGACAATAGAGTCGCTTTCCAGTATCATGCCAAATTACAAACATGTGCACGCGCATCGAAGGCCTGCACATCCGTTGAATATTGGGTGTCCAGGATAAAAGAGCCGTTGATATCGGGTCGCTGCCGAGTTCCATTTATGCAGCGCAATATCGGGAGGCTCGGGATGACGAGAGTTCAAGGGTTGCACACTAAGGAGGAGGAATGACAAGCGAAGAGGCCGACGGACGGAAATACACACTCATCAGAGCGGCGTTGATCCACGTACCACTCGCCATCTTTTATCTTCCATCAGCTGGCTCAGCCGGCTGATATTGAAGTTGGACAGGCTTGCCGCATATTCGCTTGCAACGTTGACATTCCACGCTATGGCGAGAGACCGGGGGTTTAAAAAATAAACGTCCAGCCAAAAGGCGAATACCAGGAGTGACCGACAAACAACGAGAGACCAGAACGAAATCAAGGTAGAAACATCGGGATACGCAGTATGCGGGAAAAAGCGGACCCCCCGAGGAAAAAAGTTCATGTCCGGTGGTTGCCTGGAGCTCCAGATTGATCAGTGTTATGACAACGCATCCGCACAGTATTCTCGAAGCTTCTGGTTGAACGAATGAAAAAAAACCAACAGGCGATGTTTACGAATGGATTCTTTCAATCAGATCCTATCCTTTTTTAAATCTTTTTATTGCCCTTTCTCTAAAATGAAAGAGAGATGCTTGCACTGCTAATGTCGATCGAAAGGCAACATTGATAGCCTGATATGGTGAATGTTCTCTCATCGGCCAAACGGAACATCCATTGATCATGATTAGGACCAGTAAGATCGATAATCAGCCTCGCAAGAGCAACCACTGTTGAAGTACCTATTCGATGAGCCATGAATGTGGCACGATGATCGTTGGTAGCGAGCTTTCATCGAACAAAAACCGCCACTCTTATTGAGTCCGCGAAAAGAAAAAGAGACCCCCTCGAGTGACGTGATAACGACGTCGCTTGGGTAACGACGGAGAGCACGTCTCACGTCCGACCCCGAGCAATTTCATCGAGCCAACCTCGGAATGTAACATTGATCGAAGGCTCTCCATGAGCCACTGTTACCGCGGGACGTAGGGAATTCATGTCGTCAAGGGTTCGCACGTCGGCTTCCTCGAAAGTGTCCAAAGAATGAAAGGAAGGCAGACGTGCAAGCAAGCTCCCTAGTCGCTCCGACTCGTCGGTCACATTTGCCGAGTGCATTGGATTCCCGCCCGCTGAGCCTTTTTTCAAGGGCTCGTGGAAGAGGGACCAAACGGATGGCTGGTCGTTGAAAAGAGGCGCGGATGGGGCTTCCTTGGGACAAAGGGACTCGAGAACTTTGTCTTTCCCGACGGAAGCAAGAATCTTGCTGGTGCAGATTTCTATTGCCGGTGTAGAGCGTGCACCCATACTTGCGAGTATTTTTCGCAAGAAACGAGTATGTACGGATATAGGGTAGTGGGGAAAGCCTGGTTTTGTATGTGTTTGTATATACGATACTGTTGAGTATACTTGGTGTGATGGGGAAGAATGGACGTGGCATCTTCCACAGCACTGACGTCCATTGTGCTTTCCTGGAGTACGCTCTTTGCTAAATCAGTCGCTCTCCGCATCTCGTCATTTTTTCCCCTCTTCGTCATTCTCCTCCACGTAGCACTCTCCGGTTTCTCTTTCATCAAGCGAAACGGCCACCTCCACTCGGAGCTTCGGTGTCCAATTTTTCGCCCGAGCCTGTCGTGGAATCTATACGAGAATGGCCAAACCCATGCGGATCAAGCAACGTCCAGTAGTCGGGCAGTCCTCGATGCGCCATTGCGTTACACAGTGACTACAACAAGAAGGAATGTCCGATCAGCAAATGTACCTAAGCTAAAGAAATAGCTATCCCTTTTTCCTCGTTCCTCCAATGCTTCTCTGTTATCGTGGATAACGCTGATATAGAGGCTTCTTCAGGGTGGAGCTGGAATGTGGAATGAAACGGACTTGGAGCATGATACCTTTGGGTATATGGAAGTTTCACCTTTGCCTGTTTGCCCTCCGAGGAAGAATGTACTCGCTCCTCGTGGTGCACTGAACTCACGAGGGCCTGTTGTGTTCGAGATCCTCAGATGCTTGCGAAAGCTCACGAGAGGTACTCAGATATGCTCACAGAATGCCCGTAGGTTGTCCGGCTCCATGGTAGAATCAGGGTGGAAGCTCTCCGTGAGGAAAGCTGCAGTAAAGTGCTTGATAGATTCGGTGGGTGTTAAGCGAATGCCCGCTTGGACGTAACCTCTTCGAGCATCTGCGCGAATAATTGATGGACCTCGCGTGGCGCTGGCCAAGCCCGTTATCCGGTTGGTGGAAGCACGCGATTTCTTCGAGGCTTTTATCCTATGATTGCATCGGTTTGAGTAACGCGCGTCGTTGAAGTTCCGATCCCGTTTCACTACGCCGATAAACCCTTGCAGTCGCATGATCATGATGTCATCTTTGATCAACGAGCATATCGCGGAAAAATACAACTTTCCGTCCCAATGACGTCTCAAGAGACAGGCAGCACAATCGAATGATTTGCAAGCAAACAAATTTACTTTGCAATGATTTGTTATTCGTTTCGTACGTCAGTATCGGGAGGTGAGGTGATGCTCGAAAGTATCGCTGTGGCTCGAAAGACATTGCTAGATTGCCTTCGGCGTTTCTCTTTTTCGCCAATTTCTCGTGGAGAAGAGTAATGGCGGAACGACACGAGATGGTCTTGTGGCGAATCAATGAAAGGGCGCGAAGCCTACCACGAATCACCGGAAGTGAATAAAGCTACGGCCTCGTACAACGGTTACGGCTTGACCGACCCCAACGAAACGTCTGACCTAACATGTACCTAACTACTATCTTCGTGAAAATTGATCGCCGCGCGCTTCCTTGACTTGGGGCGTTTTTTTCCCCTGACCGTATATCTCGATTCTCGGCCACCCAAGTCATAGATACCGGCGAGAAAAATAACTCCGTGTCTCCGAACTCGTGATACACACGCACCCGGTCCTTGGCCCTTGGGCTAGGGGCTCGCGATGCGTTTCTCATTTCTAATGAAGCTGTCGGCTGAAGAAATGGACTGCGATGGAAAATTTTCGGTGTGACTCAACCGCAATGAGATAGCGCAGGACGAAAGATTCTTCTCGCTGGAAATAAAATGGAGGCTACCTCTCGTCAGCAATCGAGGCTGTCTTTTGTGAGCAATGAGAAATCCTTCTCTCAAGTAGAACAATCGAGACTGTTTTTCGTATGCCATGATTTAGCCGCACACAGGGAGGCCCATTTCAGGCCATGTTCAATACTGCATTTTTATTAAAAAAGAACATTGAAGAAATCATAATGGGGTATGCAATAAGCACTTTTCAATTTAGTGCGTACTTCGAAATAGATGACATTTATAGACCTCATAGATGACATTTTCGTTGGAATAATAACCATTGATTTTTGGCCAAATGGTATTTTTTAAATTGTGCCTAAGTACATTTCTGTTTACTCATAACAGCGGAAATTGCATAGGATGAAATCTGGATATTCATGTGGCAATGCTTGTTAAAAATTCTTGCTAAAAATCGACGACAATTTTATCGTTCGTAGACACACTTTTGACATGATTTTGCCACGATTTTGACACACTACTTCATCCACCTACCATTAACAACCCTTCGATCGGTTTATATTTTTTTTAAATAAGGTATACACTTGAAACGTTTCTCATCATGCTTGCATAATTAAAATTCGGAGAAAAGCCAAGTTAAATTGGTGAAAAAAATTATTGGAATTTTGCGGTTTGGGAAAGGTGAGCAGTTTACTAAAAATTTGTCCGGGTCAAAATGAGCTGGTGTGTCAACGTAGAGTAAGATAAGTTTTATATAAAAAAAAAAAAAAAAAAAATTTGGACAAGTGTTCTCCCTGAGCTAAAAAATGAAAATGATGTTTATTGTTTTTCTCTCCTTTCGACTTTGAGAGTGGTTTCATAAAAAATCAACTTGTTTCACCGTAACCCATCCTTCACAGACGTTTTATACATGCCTACCACAAGTCTCACGTTTCTTTCTCTCGCTCTCTCTAGTAACGAATGCGTCTAATTGTATTCATGTGTTAACCCGATCGCGTTTCTTGAAAGTCCATTTATAATTAACACCAAACATAAAATGTACCAATTACGTTTCAAACCGTTGCTTGCCGCGATGCACACCTTATTATTATTATTATTATTATTATTATTAATATTATTTTGTCAATACATTTGATATTATCGTTTTTTCTATTTTATCGAGTCACGAAAAAAATGCAAGTACTTTATTGAGGAAATAATCGAACTTTTTGTGCACGACTTTTTTTTCTTACCAAAATACTAACATTGCAATCCTTGGTTATGGAGTTCAAAAGTCCATCGCTACAGAACTCGGTAATTTCGCGGTTAGGACGGATATATAAATTGGCTCGGTTTCTGTTTTGTTTGCACGAACGAGGTAACAATGGATATCTAATTGGGGCATCTCGATGAATCAACGAATAATGAATCACCGCGGTAAAACACTATACAGGCATAGATATTTATATTAGAGCGTTCTGATTCTCAAGTTTTCACCACTTTAACTACCGTTTTTGAAAGCCCGCTATGAGCTTGCTCGAAAAGCCACGATATTTCGTCCAGCACGGCCATGAATGGAAAAAAGAGGTTAAAGCGTGCTGCGGACAGGACGAAGAGCAAATTGGACAGACAAGAGAAACAATGAGAGGGAGAGGGAGAGAAAGAGAGAAAAAAGACAGAGAGAGAAAAAGAGAATAAATAGACAGAGAGAACGAGATTGGAACTTTCCGCGACTAGAGTCAGACTCCAACAAAATATCTTTAGAAAATTAGTGGCGCTGTTATTTACTTTGAGCAAGAAGTAGCCCATGATCCACGCCAAGGGCCACAATTCACGAAAAGTGATGAACTACCTCCACCAACCCACCTCATTCACCCTCCAATCTCGCGAATTCGATTTTCACGGAAACTCGTTCTCCCGGCGAATCCCTGCCTCCATTCTCGTTGGTAACTCTCAGCTCCCTTGCAAGTCAATGCGCCCATCTCGACCGATAGGACGGGAAATGTACACAGTATATACGTACGGAAGCGGCGTTGCGAAACTGGTCAAATGCAAAAGACCCGCTAAGGTTTTACTTTTTTTCTTTTGGGGTAAAATACGCGAAAACCTGAGGCAGAAATGTCGTTTCGAAAATGTTTATCAAAATTATGAACTTTGATCAAAATTATCAAGTTTTATCAAAGTTATCAACTTTTATAGAGATTATCAACTTTTATCAAAATTATACACTTTTATCAAATTTATCAATTGGTATCAACATTATCAACTTTTATCAAATTTATCGATTCTTACCAAAATTGCCAACTTTTATCACCATAAGTCTACCAAATTCTTTTCGGAAACCTTCCAATAAGTTTCCGTGACTCAAATAAGACCGCCGCTACGGCTGCTTGAAATTTCAGGACTATGGCGATTTTGAAAAAGAGACCAAAACGGTAGAATAATTTTTTTTCGACTTTTACACCATTTTAAGGGCCTGTCCGATGAGAAATTTTCGGCTGATTAGGAGTATCACGGAGTTTTTGGCTAAACACCGAAAAACGTGTTTTCATACACATTCGATGACTTTTTATTTTTAAAAATTAAGTATCTTGGGGGGCATTAATCGTGAATTCATATTTAGAGAGTAAATCAGTAGAGACTTATGAAAATAAATAATAAGGATCCCATTTTCTCCGCATCTCGGCCAAAAATAAGTGTGTTCACTGAATTGCACGTCATTTATTTTTCGTTCAGATTAAAAAATTCGCGTGGCACTCATTTTGTCCGCATCTCGGCCAAACATAAGTGTGTTCACTGAATCGCTCGTCATTTCTTTTTCGTTCGGATTAAAAAATCCGCTTTGCACTCATTATTTTCGTAATCATTTGCTCTTTAAAATGGCTTTTGATTGATCTAGCTTCGATTATTTTTCATTTTTGGCAGAATTTCAAAGTTGGACCATCGATTCTCGCGAATTTTTCCATACATCCCCGTATCCGCTTTTACGACCGTTTTTAATTGCTTGTACCGAGAAAACTAATCGAGATGTCGGCAAGAATCACGCAGCATTCTCTAGGCCTATCAGAATATTTTTTGGAAGCACTTCTATAAGTCTCCATGACTCAAATCGGACCATTGCTACGGCTATTTCAAATTTCAGGATTTTGGCGATTTCGAAAATGTTGCCAAAAGGGTCGAAATATTTTTGTTTACGTTACCCATGTATCGAAGGTCTATCCGATGAGAAGTTCACCGCTGATTATAAATATTACGAAGTTTTTGTCAGAGGCTTTTTTTCGGCCCCTTTTCGGTCTTCGTAAATTCACTTTCCGGAAAATCCGATCTAGATATCAGAATAAACCAAGCGGCATTCTCTAATTGTGAGTCGAAGTACGTATTATTGGAGTACATTGAAAGTTTGGCAATTTTCTAGATAAGTGCCTTTTCCAAAAAATGAGCCTAAAATTATTTTTTGCTATTTTGCAAAAATTCTCGCTGAATCTAAAATTATTTTTTGCTATTTTCTCATTTATTTGGTTATAAATGATGATATTCAATCGGGGGAAGCTGAAATTCACCCCCCCCCCCCCCCATAAAAACTTACGGGGTTTTGAAGTTCGCGAATAGACGTGATAAAATAACACATTTTTGAACATTTCGACACCTATATTGGGTTTGTTTGGGTTTTTGAAAAATTCGAAATGATTTTTGAGGTGTTTTTGCTCGTAAAAAATTTGTTAATGAAAAAAGTCAGCTGTTCCGGACGGAATACCATTATTTATAACCCGATAAAAGAGAAAATAACATAAAATGTTAGGCTGATTTTTCGGAAAAATCACTAATCTAAAGAATCACCAAAAGTTTGTTTGACTTTACATTTTAAATTGCCGGCAAAATATAGCTCGTGCATTTAGGCTACAAAAGTGACTGAAACTTTTCTCTACAATACTTATTACATGCCTAGAACCTAAATCTGCAAAAAGAGATGGTGGATAACAATGAAAACACGAAAACAAAAAAGACTCTTTGTATTGCAATGACGCAGCTTGCTTGATCCAGACAAATTTGCTGTTTCATTCCACTTCTACTCCTCTCTTGATCGAGACATATGTACTGTTTGATTCTTCGGTATAATAATTTTTAATAAATACTAATTGTGATCGTTTGTAATAAATAACGATAATAAACTCTCCCAACAGAGAATATCTCGAAATTTTAGACCAGCAAGAGCAACGCTACCACAAAATTGGCACAAGCAATCGAGAATCGAAAAAGTTGAAGTTTCTTTTTATCGTATGCTTTGCCCGGCGTGGTACGAGACGAGCTTTTTTTTGTCCGAGAATGAGAAAAATGCGAGTCGCGGTTTTCCGCTGGGCTATTTTGTTTTTCGGATGGCGGCGCCTCGCTGAATCGCAACCCCCAGTAGGAACTCTGTACGAAAACTTTTCGTAATATGAAGAGAAAAAAATGCTGCGAGACTCTCCAGCGCGGAGAGGTTTGAAAAAAGAGAAGTAGAAGATAAACCGGTGGCTTCCGTCTTCAATCTCGTGACTAAGTGAATAGCCTAAAAGACACAATCAGGGCAGATAAGTGGAGGAAGAAAGAGAGGGGAGCAAAAATTTTCCACAAATTTTCCTCCATCTCATTTCGCCTAGAGCCTATGTACCTTCCATATTCCTTTCCCCATGTTATGGTCTTGGATCGTCTCCGAGGGGTCTTCCCCTTGTTATTCCTCGAGCTTACGGTCCCCGTACTGTAAATACCATGCGGAAGATGATCAGACGTCGAGTAGGGCTCGGAGGGAAAATAGTAACAGAAGAAAAGTTTCGTCGATCATTCCGAAAAATTAAGGCTCGAATTTGGCACTGTAACATTTTACGACCCACGTCTTCCGACAATTTGTGCCTGTTAAAGGACTTTCAGATGATGAACAGTGACTTGGAAAGTCACGCGTTACGAACAATGTATTTAAGGGGCTACACCTACCAGGAGGCCCGAAAAAATTTCCACATTCCACATTTTTTCTGGCAAACATTTGGTAAAAACGAAACGCATTTATTTTTTACCCAAAGGCACACATATTAAGAGCCTTACAAAAATACAGAAAAACAACAAAAGAATGACCACCGGCAGATGATGAAATTTTTCGCGATGTTTGGCGGTGAACACTCTCTAGCTTAACGGGGTCCTCTAGTTTCTCGGCCCTTTTTTTACGGCTTTTTCAATAATTTTTTACGGGCAAAGCATCGAAATAATCAATCTCATTGTTTTTGCATAATCTTTATTAACATTTAAATAAGCTTCACAAATTTTTTGAAGTCAAAATATATAATAGAATGAACGTTATAGTGGCCGACAGGAAGACATCAAGTAAAAGAGGTGCTTAACGGTGACCAAGATTGCGGCTGTTCTGCTTATCTGAAATCAAAAAACCAAACGGCATTTTAATCTTCATACTTAAGACTAGCGATTGAACTAGAGTGAATTCTAAATTACAAAAATTGACTTTTTTATACACTTTTGAAAATTACATTCTATTTTTTACTCATTTTTTCTTAAGTTTTTCGCTCGTACAAAAAAAAACTATCGAAGCAATCATGATAATCCTAGTCCAATCGCTGGCTTATAACATATTAAAGATGCTGTATAAATTTGAACAAGATCGGTGCAGTAGTTTCTGAAATATCGTGGTCACCGTTTCGAAAAATGGTGTTTCGAGAAAAACGCGTTTGAAAGTTCGCGCGTGTGATTTATACTTGTGAACCACTTCGAATATCGAAAAATCCTTTGGCACACATTTTCTACACATGTTGTAGATGTGATTTATGAAGAAAAAAAATCGATTTTTTCGACCCGAGAAACGAGAGGACCCCGTTAAACGGTCCGTCTAAAATGTAAAAGCCGAATGGGTTATTCAAGTTAACAATAAATACGAGTCATTGATGATCATTGATTTTTAAAATAATTTTTTTGAACAATGTGGCGACGAATTAAAACTCGAGCATACAAAATCTATGAATAAAGTCGTCATTTTCACGTAACTGTTGGAAAATAATGATCGATTTAAAAAAAGTGAGATCGTCACCGACCTGTAAATAATTCTCGCCGTATCTTCTGTAAATTTGCAAACAATCCATCCAGTGGTTCTCGAGATATCATGGCCACCGACTTTGAAAACGGTGTTTCGAGAAAAAACGCATTTTCAGGGATATAGCTAAAAGGTTCAGGGATATAGCTATGGAATAAAAATATTTTTGGAAAATGCCATTTTTAGACCCACCCATATAGACGTAGCGCGTTGATCAAGATTCTCGACATGTCTACATGTGAATAAAATAATTGCCGACCTTCGAATTCATCACCCTAGATATTCGTCGAAGAAAACTGAGTGCAAATTGAATATCAATTTACAATTAATTTCTCAATCATAATTCACCTCATTCAATGGAGTAGTAAATTAATCACTGATCAACGAATCGATTAATAATTCATAAACGTATACTCGACGATGAACAAACCTGCATCCAACAAACAAAACAGACCACGGTATAGTGTAGAGCGTCCAGTTAAGAGTGATGGTACAAAGCCTAGAGTGCCCGAAGCTTGATCGAAGGCCGAAGGCTTTCAAAAAGAAGAACATCGGATAGGATGCTGAGATCAGGCCGAGGGAAAAAAGGTTGCTGATGAAGAAATAAAATGAAAGGATGAGAGATCTCAACGAGAGTCTTCGGCAAGACCTACTAAATAAATTGCTGTACCCTTCAACGATGAAAGTTTCCTATTGATCGAGATGATTTATCGTTGACTCACTGAGCTTCTCTTCCCCTTTCTCTGTCTCGCTCTCTGCTTTTGTGCTCCATTGAAAAGATACCCCCTTTTGGGTCAATCTTTCCAAAGGAATTCAGTTGATCGTGAACGCAGGCTTTCACCTTTGAAATCGCATTGCTGGATTCGGCATAGTATCGGGGCTATGACGAAAATTGCTATGACGAAAATTGATGTACGTGGAAAATCAAATCCTTGGTTTCCTATTTGTGATCGATTCAGTTGACTTTCTGACTACAATCTCGTATTCGATACTTTCGCAAAGATTTTCATAATTAGGGACGGCTTGGACATATCACTTTTCCATTTCTTACTGAGAGAATTTAGGTTAAGGCCTTAGGCCACTCTAGAGGCTGAAAAAATAGGCTTTTTGCGAATTTTTTTTTCAGAAAAACTACAAAATAAATCGAGATTACAAAAAAAGGTGTTTATCATACATATCAGTGACTGTATATAATAATTTTTTTGAAGCGATTAATTTTAAAATGGGGGCTGTGCAGCGTTTATCTCGAAACTCCATTTTTTAAGTTGGCCGGAAACATAACTCAGACAATTTTCAACCGATTCACTTGAAATGTTGAATATATCTTGAAAAATACATTGTCAATAAAAATACAATAACAAATAATTTGTTATTAACAATTATGTGACGATTTATTAGGAAAATTTTTCACTTTCCAAAAATTTGCCTAAAAAATCGTCAAATAATTGTTAATAACAAATGAACTATGCAATATAAAAAAATCCTACGTACTTCCATAGACAATGTATTTTTCAAGATATATTCAACATTTCAAGTGAATCGGTTGAAAATTGTCTGAGTTATGTTTCCGACCAACTTAAAAAATGCAGTTTTGAGATAAACGCTGCACAACCCCCATTTTGAAATTAATGGCTTCAAAAAAATTATTATATACAGTCACTGATATGTATGATAAACACCTTTTTTGTAATATCGATTTATTTTGTAGTTTTTCTGAAAAAATATCCCCAAAAAGCCTATTTTTTGGCCTCCAGAGTGGCCTAACCCCTTAACCGTCGCGGCATGCACGATCGTCAGGATTACTCCAGTTGAATGATCGTAGCCAGAGCTCTAGACCTAAAGACGTCCAACGTCACCAGTTATAAAAAAAATCATCCAAAGTTCCCATCAACGAGGAGATGTGGACATTTTTTCACACTGCCAACTAATTCACCCACAAAAGTATATTGCGTTGACGGCTCTGTGCTCAATGCACCCAGATACATCGACTTTCAGTACACACTTTTTTCGGCAATACAAAAAGCATTTTTTTGCAATAAAAAATGACGCAAAACTTCGGAGCTCCTTCGTAGACATATCTGGTTGAATGTTCACCACAATTTCACCGAGATCATAATATATGACGGGCTTCACCACGATAAAGTCAGTCCTAGGCTCTGTGGAATATTAGAGCCGCAACGCCTCCGGCAGTCGTCGCGAAATCAATGGTAATTCGGGTAGCGAGCGAGCCAGGATATTGCGATTTCGCTGCGTTCTATTCCTGCACGCTTCAAACCACTCGTTTCTCCCTGACTTGCCATCTCGCGTCTGGCTCTGAGAGATATCGAGAATATGTGGATACGAAAGTCGCGAATGGCAAATGCCGGGTCGTTGACACGAGGCTAGGCTCATTTTCTTGAATTCCAGCCGAGTGTCGTTGCCAATAAGTAATTAAGGATGTATGGCAGCTACTGCAGAGTCGTTACAGAACTGATTATGCAATTTGCAAAAATCGCATTTAAAGACTAAATAAAATAATTGTAGTATTCATTGAAGCTAAAAAGGAGATTTACCACAGCTCAAAGTAAAACATGCGGTACAGAAAGAAGAATTTTCAATTTTTAACTGCAAATTTAGTTGCTGATTTGATGTACGTTTTCCCTGACGTTGTCGTGGTTACGACATACGAGCTAAAGAAATACGAAAACGGTCCCATTTAACTCGCAATATCTCGCAAAATATATGGGCACATGTCGATTTTTTTTAACGTATCATGCATATTACAGCGATACCGCACAAAAGTTTTTTTTACAAAAGAGTACTCCGGAAATACCTTTTTTGCCAATGTAAAGGGAATTTTGGACGTACAGTCCTATGTTCCCCGTGTTAAATGACCCAACTTTGAATTCGTTTATCTCAGCATTCACGTGGGCAAATTTTGTTTTTTTAATCTCAAAAAGTTCTCGATATTTTCCTTTACAATATCAGTGAGTTTCAATTCGAACAGTAGTAAATAACTTAGTTGCCATACATCCTTAATTAGGCACAAAGACGATTATTCATCAGAAGCCATGGCTCTCGGCTAATTCAATAACGTCCACTGTGAAAAAATACAGAGAGACATTATTTGATTGTGAGTTACTATTTCGTTGGATAGAAGTTATTTGAGGGGCCGTCTGACTTTAGACGCTAAAAAGGTAATTTTCATGAATTTTTTGATAGGTTTATATTATAAACATTGATATAAAAGTTACACTCAAGGCCTTAGGCCACAGTAACGGGTATAAAATCATGTGCCAATTTGACAATTTTTTTGCGTATGCAAAAGTAATTCACTCATAAAATTAATTACACATCTATTTAGTATGGATATCGAGCTGTTAGAAAATATAAATTTTTTTTCAATGTACAATATGGCCGCCTACTCGAAACTTCTCGAAACAGCTTTTTTCTAATTGGCGTGACAAATAACTTCAACAATTTTCACTCGATTTACTTCAAATTTAAAAGTTATGTTCCTAATTGCATTTCGCAGAGAAGTACGTACGGAATTTCTGATTAATCGAAAACTTTTCATTTTATGAGCAGTTTATGAACAGTTATAACGAAATTTTTCACTGAAAATTCATTTCTTAAGTTAAAATACCTACAACTTTTGAATAAAACAACATTATTTAAATTCCGTACGTACTTTTCTAGGTATTCTAATGTAGATTGACAAGAATTTTTGTTTTTTTGTTCTAGGTCAAAAATTGTGGATGCTAAATGTCACGCCGCGGATCGCCTAAAAAAAGATAACAAAAGAAAATATTAGTAGTCGGCCATTTTGTATATCGAAAAAAAAACTATATATATATATATATTTCCTAACAGCTTGATATTCATATTGAATAGATATGTAATTAATTTTATGAGTGAATCACTTTTTCATACGAAAAAATTATTAAATTCGCACATGATTTTATACCGGTTACTGTGGCCTTAATAAGGCCTTAATAAATACACTTTCGAAATACATCTAAATTTTTTTATTCATTTGATTCACTATTTATAGACGAAAATGGTGGTTAAAAAAATTACCTAAAAAAATTGTAGGTCTGCGTTGTTGATGAAATCTCGCAGATGGATGGAAAAAACAAAAAAACGTGTTTTTTTCACCATTTTGGGCGAAAAAATAGTAAATGTCAAAATTTAAAAAAATCTTTGTTATGCGCTATAACTATAGTTGTAAAGAATATGTGGTTAAAATTTCATAAGAATCGGTTCAGTAGTTTCGAAGATTTTATCAACAAGCCGTCGAAAAACGTTGTTTCGAGAAAAACGCGTTTAAAGTTTGTTTGGGTTACATAAATACATTTTTTTTTAAATGTTATGTATTTCGAAGTGGATTCATTGAGTGTAACAACTTTTATATCAATATCTATAATATGAACCTACCAAAAAAATCACGAAAATACCCTTTTTTATCGTTTAAAGTGAGAAGACCCCTTAAATTCCGTTGCTTTTTCTTCGTCACTTTATTCAGTGACGTACTTTTTCCCCTCGGACAAAGTGCCGCTTTATGTAAAACCCCTTAATGATCCATGCTCCGGTACTCTTGTGTCAAAGGGTGCTGCCTCCTTTGAGATACATTAATTACTATGATTGGCAAAGTCTTCTCATTAGTCAACGCTACGTGCACTCTGCGTAGGCATTTGGTACACCTATTAATGACGCAAAGCAAAAAACGCACGTGCTCGGATGTTCCGTCAATTAAGTAAAGGTCTAGTGTGCCAAGAGATAGTGGGGATAAGACTCATGTGAGTGGATTAGTGAATCGTTTGAGGAGAGTAGAAGAGAGAAAATATTCCTTCTGTGGCTGTTCGGAAATATTTTTTTCGAAATATTTTTCGGAAATATTTTTTGCATCTATTGTACAAAGAATTCGGTCCGAGAGACAAAAACACCGTCGGATTCACTTTGTGAATCATTACGTGATGGGGATCCATTCTTAGATTGGAGCGAGAACCTTGGTTAGTTCGCCTTTTGGGATGATGAGTACTAGCCAAAGTGTATTACCTCTTTTTCAAATTCAGGCAACATCAGTGACGATTCTTCCGACATATTTCTCTCATGGCAGTTGTCATTTGCTAGGACACCAGAATGTCAGTGATGCTCCGTTTTGCTTTTCAAGAGCCATACTCTCCTGGGTCATCAGTAGTTCAACTTGCAATCAAGAGGTCAGGAGGATACCGGGCTCTACATTAAAGGGTCTTCTCACTTTAGACGCTACAAAAGGCTATTTTCATGATTTTTTCGGTAGGTTTATATTATAGATATTGGTACAAAGGTTTTTACACTCAATAAATACAGTTTCGAAATATTTTTTTTAAATGTATGTATTTATGTAACCCAAACAAACTTAAAACGCGTTTTTCTCGTAGCAACGTTTTTCGACGGCTTGTTGATAAAATCTTCGAAACTACTGAACCGAATCTCATAAAATTTTAACCACATATTCTTTGAAACTATAGCTATAGCGCATATTAAGGATTTTTAGAAATTTTAATATTTACTATTTTTTTGCCAAAAACGGTGTCAAAAAAACGTTTTTTTTTTTCGAAAAATGTCCGCCACTTTGTTATTTTTGCATATATTAAAAATCGTATGATATGCGCTATAGCCATTAACATACTAAATCTAAAACTGTTTGATTTTTTTCGTTTCGGATGATCCATCTCCGAGATTTCATCAACAGCACAGACCCACAATTTTTTTAGGACATTTTTTAACTACCAATATCGTCTATAAATAGTGACTTGAATAAAAAAAATGTAATGTATTTCGAAAGTCTATTGCTTAAGTGTAACAACTTTTATATCAATATCTAGAACATAAACCAATCAAAAAAATTAATAAAAATAGCCTTTTTTAGCGTTTAAAGTGAGAATACCCCTTAAAGCAGGGTCCCGTAAATTGTTCGGTACACGCATAATTGTAATATTGTATAAAGAATCAACTACCTGCTAAATGTTTGCAAATGCGTTGCTTATAAAACAACAGTATTTTAAAACCATCGACAACGATCAATATTTGCAATGTACAACTTATTTGATTCCATCAAAGACATAGTAGACATAATCGTGTTAAATTAAACACCTTTTTTTCTTTTACTTCCAAAACTAATTATTTTTCCGCGGCCGCTACGATTGTACTCGAAAGTACTTACTAAATGATGTATTCAGTGAATTATTGGCGTACTTTAAACTAAAGGGTCACAAGAACAGAGCAGTGGCCACCCAGCTTTGGCAGGCAGAGGGACAAGACGAAGTCATAAGAGTTCCCAGTAGAACCCTAATTACGGAGCCCTACGTAACGTACTCCCCCATAATGTCAGAGACTGCCACCGAACTCTGCAAAGTCCACGTTCGACCGAGTCCCTAGACAGACGACACTAGGGTTCTTCAATCCCAAGACTTTTGATCATTACGATGCGGTAGGTTCATAAATAGAAGAGTTACGCGTAAGGGTGGACAAACACGAGAATTGCGTTGGGAAAAAATGCCATCGTGATGGAGAACCGGAGGACCCAACTCCAACCCCCGAGCTAACTTGAATTCATGGAACAGATCATGCGAACTTGATCGCGGTGGATGTACAGTCCGTTAGTTTCGTCAGAGCAGCGTTTCTGCGGTATTGTAGTTACTGGCTCGCCCTTAAGGTCCGCGCCGATTGGGGAATTGTAGCTTGACCCTTTGAATGAGAGGGCTGGCCTGCGATCAGTATGTTTGCGGTTTCACGAGACGTCTGTACATGTTTCCAACCTACACGTCACAACTCTCTGGCTAACGCGACCACATCGATGGTGCCGATGCATGAGCAAGTTCCACCGACAATTCCGCTCTAGGAATTGTTCGCAGGCAGGAAAATCCAAATGCAGCATGAAGTTCCCATTCTCCCGTTGAAATACTTCTGTTATGCTGATATGTTCAGGCAACAGGCCACAGTCGGGAGAATCGACACCTAAAATCATGAAGAAACCCAATCATTGGAAAGTTAGTTCTTCCAACTAATCCTCCGTTCCATTGGCGAATCCCAAATGTATATAGGTACTATATCGAGAGCGTAGGGAAACGTGAATTCATTTTATCCTCTCGTTGGAATGGGTCTGTAACGTTGACATACGCAGGGAAGAAGATACAGTTGGGAGAACCGGCAAAAAGAAAAACACTGAGAAACACCCAAGCATTTGAAACTTTGTTCTTTCACCTAATCCTTCCCTCCATTAGCGAATCCGGCATGTATATAGGCTATCGAGTGTATCCTGGGAAACTTTGGGGAAATAAATTGGACAACTGTCTTTCGAAGATTACTGATGGAAAAGCGTGAAACAGATGTGATCAGAGGTAGAGTGTAATGGAGTTCGAACGCAAGAAGCAGATTCCTATCAAACTCGGCATTCACAGCCAAATGGAGAACCATTAGCAAAGAACTTCCAAAAGCCCAAACATTAAGTTGGAACAATCCACCAATGCGCTTGTATTTCCACCAATTCTGACTTATTATTTTGTACCAATTGCGAAGAGTTCAAGGCTATCTTGGTACTAGCCTAGAACGAAAAGCCGACGAGAAACGTCACGCGGATATTCTCTGTCCGAAGTAACCCAACGCGGTTGCTTTATTAAGCAACGGGGACCCGTTTGCGGGTAGGCGCATGCAATACCAGTGTTTCTTCGTAGGCCAGTAGCTTTTGGCTAGGAAAACGAAAGTGGATGCACTTGGCTTCCGGATAATAGAGGGAAGTGCAGCCTCGCACAGTCTTCTTCATCCCGTTGAATCATGTGTGATGTATACACAAACAGTATAGATTCCTTGTACCGTGAAGCCACCAGCATTGCTGTACTACCGCGAACTGTTTGTTCGCCGGAAGGGCAATGGGTAAACGCAACGTTTGAAAAGCCTTGCCCTTCCACGACAAAGGAGTCTGCCAAACCCCACGCTACAACAGAAGCTTTCGTACGTTTGAGGTGTGCGTCTGCGTCTTCACATTCACCCACACAAACACGCACACCTACTTTTTATGCGGAAAGCTTACCATCTCGAAGGATTCCCGCAAAGTCCCAGCAGCTGGAATTGGTTTTTGTCTCAAGAAGCAGGAAAATAAAACGTCACTTTGAACAATTTGTTTTGACAATACATCGTCAATGCATTCCGCAATTTGCTTCAACATCACGAAGTAGACACGGCATAACGTTTAAGGCCTTAGGCCACTCCAAAAGCCGAAAAAAATGGCTTTTTGGGGATTTTTTTCTTCTACAATATTCTACAATATTTTTTTTAAAGCGATTAATTGCAAAATGGGGGCTGTACAGCGTTTATCTCAAAACTGCATTTTTTAAGATGGCCGGAAACATAACTCAGACAATTTTCAACCGATTCACTTGAAATGATGAATATATCTTGAAAAACACATTGTCTATGGATGTACGTAGGAATTTTTTTATATATCATAGTTCATTTGTTATTAACAATTATCTGATGATTTTTTAGGCAAATTTTTAGAAAGTGAAAAATTTACCTAAAAAATCGTTAGATAATTGTTAATAACAAATTAACTATGCAATTAAAAAAAATCCTACGTACATCCATAGACAATGTATTTTTCAATATATATTCAACATTTTAAGTGAATCGGTTGAAAATTGTTTGACAAGGAACATCCCTCACGTGACACCCTTCGATTTTGTTGAAATTTGGATATGTTACAAAGCACCGAAAAGTAAGCGTTACGTATTTTTTTTTATCGGCGGAAAAACGGTTTTAAGGGGTGAAACCACCCCTCGAAAAAGGCATCTCTAGGGATAATATAGCAGTTTCACACACAAGGAGTCCACCGATTTTAATAAAACAAAAACGAAAATTGTTCTAATCCGAAGCAATGAGAAATCCACTATAGTGACATTGCAAAAAAAATCAAGGGGTGAACCACCCCTAAATAACCAGCTAAATACCTATCGCTTACTTTCCGGTGCTTTATAACATATCGAAATTTCAACAAAATCTCAAAACTTAAAAAATGCAATTTAGAGATAACCGCTGCACAGCCGCCATTTTAAATTTACTCGCTTAAACAAAATTATTGTATACAGTTACTGATATGTATGATAAACACCATTTTTTGTAATCTCGATTTATTTTGTAGTTTGTCTGAAAAAACAACTCCAAAAAGTCTATTTATTCGGCCTTTAGGGTGACCTAACCCCTTAATGCTAGTTTCGTGTTAAAAAAAATAGCGACTAGAAGAGAATGAAAGAGTTGTAGGAGGCTAAAAGTGGAGATAGGGCGTGAAAAGAGAAGGATAAACAAAAATCTCGTGGGCTTTTGGTATTGAATCGTAAGTACAAAGTAAGCTCGACCGCCGCAGCGCCCAGAACCACTAATGTGCTCGCTCGCAGCGCGGACGGAAACTTCGAGGTGACACTGGCCACCAAGGCCACGATCTATCATCAGGGATTGGTCGAATGGAAGCCACCGGCGATTTATAAGTCATCCTGCGAAATCGACGTCGAGTACTTCCCGTTCGACGAGCAGACCTGCGTACTCAAGTTCGGTTCGTGGACCTATGATGGCTTCAAGGTAAATGAGCATGGTAGCCGATTAAGTTACAACGCGCTGCGAATTTGCTTTTATCGATGAAAGAAAAAAAAACAACAACGGCATCCGATAAATAAATGAGAGAAAAGGGAGAAGATGCGATGCCGTTTTGTGATTGTAGAGGAAACGGTGACACATACAGGCGACGATGTGAATATGTGTTTGAACCTGTCTCGTTCGTGCCGCCACGTGATTGGGCGATCACGAAAACGCTAGGAACGGGATAACGCGCTCGTTACATTTATTATGTATCGTTATTATTATTAATGTTAATTATGTTATTATATTCTAGCGATATAGGTCATTTCTTTCAGAGTGTCCAAGGTACAGCGGCCACCGATCCTCCTCTATTCTCGATCGTCTCAAATCTATCTATATCTTATTCAATCTCTGTCTTCTTTTTTCTCGTAAAAAAACACTTTTTCCTAGAAAAAGTGCTTGATATTCCCTGTCAAGGGGTATTGGCTATAATACTGATAATGAAAAAACATGGATCCGTGGAGATCCGAGAGTTGAGAGATCGGTATGAGAAATTCGTCCAAAAGGGATTGCTGCCGACCGATCAGACGCCAAATCCATAGAAGTCAGATTTGATTTATCGAATTCTAATACTTTCCTCCTCATTCTTTTATCGCTCTTCCTTTTCAGCTTATCCTACTCTGTCTCTCTCTCCCTCTCTCTATTCTTTCGCGACATTCTCTTCTACCTGAGCACTTGTTCAACAGTCTTACCTTTTTGAGTCGATGCTAACGGGCAAAGGGTAAAACGAAGGGAGAAAGGGGCGAAAAGAAAATCGGGTTGGCAGTGGTCGAAGGCTTGGAGAGGTGATGAAAATAGCAATGCTGGAACGAGCTGAAAAAAAGTCGAAAATTCGCATAGGGCTGGAGTTTAATGAACTGAGAAAAAATATAAAGAGAGAGAAAGAGAGGAAGAAGAGAAGGACAAGAGAAAAAAGAAAAAATCTTGCATACAGATTTGAAAAAAAAGAAAATGGTGTCTTTCTCGTAGACATCGGCACGAAAAAAGCGACAGGACGATCGTGGCAGCAATTCCTCTCGCCTAAACAACGTTGATTTTACCCCCGCACCCCCCCCCCCCCTCCCCGGACAGAGACAAACGAATGCAAGATCACGGTTTCGGGTTTTTGTTTCTTCGGTGATTGCAGCGCCGACGGAAACTACGAGGTGACACTGATGACCAAGGCAACTGTATACTATTCAGGAATGGTCGTCTGGCAGCCACCGGCCGTTTATAAATCCTCGTGCTCCATCGACGTTGAGTTCTTTCCATACGACGTACAGACCTGTGTTTTGAAGTTAGGCTCGTGGACTTATGACGGTTTCAAGGTGCCAACAGCTCAGACCAAACAAAATATTGCCAATGAATATATTTCATTTGGTATTGACTTGTTACGTTTTCGGTTCATCTTTTTTTTATTCCTTTTTTCTTTGCCAATTTGTGGTTTTCATTGAAAATTGACTCTTTAGGAATGCCATATACACGTGACCGCCGACCAGTTTGAAAAAAAAGCTCGTGCGATGCGCTGTTGGACGTCATCTGATTTACTTGTCGTTGTTGAAATTATATATATATATATATATATATATATATATATATATATATATATATATATATATATATGTATGTATGTATGTATATGTATGTGTGTGTGTGTGTGTATTGCATATATGATGTACTCCATACCACAAGATCTCGTCACTATGTATATTATCATATTGCAGTTTTATGCAAATTTTTCATCCTTTCACCCACACTACACGTATAAACATACATACACGTACACAATTGAATTAATTGATAAACTATTGTTTTAACCGACCTTCAGTGATTGAAATCGATTAGTATATATATATTTTATATATATATATGTATGTATGCAAATCGTGAATTCGTTATTTTGTTCGTTTAAATATTTCGAGAAAACAAATGAAAACACTTATAATTATTATGACAAGCGTAAAAAAAAGCTTGTGATATAGTGTATCACCGCGCCATCGCGTAAACACGTGGAAAAGGTATAAAATAGCGCAATCTTAAAAAAAATGTCCTGGCCGTCTCTCGTAATCATTTCACGGTTCTTTCGCAATTGACAGAGAGGTGTTCGCTCATGCTGGGAAAGCACACATCAGCACGGAAACCTTCGTCGTCGGAGAAAACCTTTTTTCAGGCGAATCGCTGAATCGTGACAGGCCCATCGATATATTTTTTTCAAATTAATTACAATGTCACTTTTTCATGTGTAATTTTCAGGATCGTGCTTCTTGAACGTGATATTATTTTTAAGAGGTTTCGCGTTAACGATCCTTAATATGGCGGAAAAATATTTGAAATACAATTTTAAGCGGACTATTATGGGCACTGTAGGAATCGCTTGATAAAACGAATCATCGTGTACATGGAGAAATACATTGTAATTGTATCTCGAAATAGAAGTGTATTTTAGAATAGATTTTTAAATTCTGTTCGCTGAAGGCGACCAGTGAGCTTTGTGGAGAAATGATTTTTGATTTGATAATTTAATAAATAATTTCGATCGCAGGAAGCTGTGAATTAAATTATTAGATACTTGTAGATGAAAGGCTGATGATTCGGCACGTTGATTGCTTATATTTATGGAGGGGGAAGGTCATTTTGAACACGTCATATCCGTGGAAATATATCTGTATTGGATATCCAGCACATCAGGCATTTGGAGGATAGTCCTCAGTTTTTTTTTATTCGTTGATCTTGGGGCAGGTTGGTCCATGGAATAACTTTTATACAGATATCCTAGCATTTATCCGAAGGTAATTTTGAAGACAGAGCTTACAAAAGATTGAGGAGGAAGACGGTTACTATGGAGATGATCCTCGAAATCGAATGTCTTCAAAATTACCTTTTTCCTTATCCATCAATCGATATCAATTCTGCATCCACAATGCCAGAGCGGTACCTGTCGTTTTGTGGGTCAACGGATAATTTTAATTATTGCTTTGAACTATTTTACACGTTGAGTCAACTCAAATTACAAATAATTTTCAACTTGAGACATGCGTGAAACAAGGCTCTCTCTCTCTCTCTCTCTCTCTCTCTCTCTCTCACTCCCACTAAAATCCCGTGAACGGCACTCGTTCGAACCCAGGAAAGAAAAGCACTCGAGGAAACAATGCCGACGCAGTCGAGAATAAGCGAGGGAAGCGAATAAAAAAAAGAATTTTGGAACAGGACAAAGGTGCGCGACAAAGGAACAGAAAGTGAAAAAAATCCGGGATGGGAGCAAAGGCGCGTGAGTTTCTATAAATTCACTCCTCGCGTCGGACGATGGAGAGAAAAAAAAGAATACGACGGTAAAATTGACGGTGAGAGGTTTCCATCCACCATACAACCAGGCATCTGTACACTTTTCCGATTCCACTTTTACCGATCAGGCTTTCGCTTTGTTCCATCAAAAAAAAAAAATTCTTGCCACCACTTATCAACTACTCCAAGGCTGCGCACTCGCCTTGGCATTTACTTTTCGCTTCATCGGACTCAATTCTTTCGTTTTTCCGGGAAAAACGCGCGCGGACGCTTAATTCGAGACCCCACGTTTTACGCACCACGTGATGACGGGAAAAAAAAGATTCATCAATAATTCAATAATTAAACATCATCCGAAAGATGCTTGCTGTGATAAAATTACGAATAATCGTAATCCATCATGCGTGATGTCGAATTTCGTTTTTTGACTCATTGATGATTACTCAAACATTTTCTTAAGGGGCTGCATCTACCTAGAGGCCTAAAAAATGGCCAAATTCAATTTTTTTCTGGGATACGGTTGGTGAAAAAGAAACGCATTTTTTTAAACACAAAGGTACACATATTGAGAGCCTTTAACAAAATCGACAAAAGCAATAAAAACATGGTCGCTGGCAGATGATGAATTTTTCTTCGCGACGTTTGGCGGTGGACGCTCTCCAGCTCAAACGGTCAATCCGAAATGAAAAAACCAAATGGGTTATTTAATTTAATAATGAATACGAGTCGTTGACGATCGTTGATTTTTTCAACAATTTTTTCAAACAACGTGGCGACGATATGAAACTCGAGCATACAACATCTATGAAAAAAGTTGACATTTTTACGTAACCATTGAAAAATGAAGATCGATTTTTAAAAAGTGAGATCGTCAACGACCTTTAAATGTTTCTCGTCGTATATTCTGTGAATTTGGAAACAATCCATGAAGTGGTTATCGAGATATCATGTCCACCGACTTTGAAAACAGTGTTTCGAGAAAAACGCGTTGAAAGTTTGAAGTATTGTGCTGCTACCGCTCGCCCACCCGACTGTTATATAGCTATAACGTGTATAGCTATAACGTGATACTATCGAACGAAAATATTTTTACAAGATGCAATGTTTTCGACACACCTAGCTAGCTATAGCCTGTTAAGATCCTCATTAGAGATCCGAGATCTGAATGCCCAAAAGATGATTTTCGATGATAATGGTAATTAATCAAATATTCCGTTGTACTGCAACGATGCAAACTTGAAAAGTTCTGGGCGTGACGTTTACTTCGATATGATAGCAAAATTACATCGGCCAATTATTCGCCTTCATCGAAGGTGGAGCTGTCGTTATCATGCTTTCGTCACAATTCCGCCTTGATGCCTCCAAGATCCGACGGTTTTAATACTGGCCGTACTGTTTATCTCGATTGCGAGTGCAAAACGTCTTGGAACATTTTTCCAAGCTTTTTTCCTGCGGTATGCCAAGTCGAACGGTTTGTCACGATTAAAAAAAAAGCATATCTTCACGTCTCTCGTTCCTTCACGTTCTTCGGTTTTTTCGTTCCACCCACAACCATCCCGGAAAATCGTTCGAGTGGACTGGAAGAGAGAAGCTTTTTTGGTGTCGTCGACGTTTTTGCGTTCACGAAACACGAGAAATTTTCAATATGTAAGCGCGGGCAGAAGAGAGGGTGGAGAACTGGTAGGGCGAAAGGGAGAGAGAGAGAGAGGGGGGGATACAAAAAAGGAGAAGTGTCGCAGTGGATAGAGGCAAGTGGCAAAAGAGGGTGAGATCGAAAATGGACGGGGGTGAACGAGCAGCTCGAGTCTCTCCCACAACAGCTCTAATGGAATATTGCGGTTACGAATGGGTATTGGATGTCTCTGAATCTCGTGCTATTCCGCAATATGCATACCAATGTTACTCGTGTGCCGGTTATGCTAAATCTATATATAAACCTGTAGGTATTACGCACACGTACACGTGTACAGAGAATTTCTATCTGAATCGGCCAGACCTTGACCTACCCATTTTATTCATCCCTTTTGCCCTATCGTACGACAATAGGCCAATCTCACCAAGCGCTAATTTTGAGTTTTCACTTTCTTCAATGACATTTCATCAGGAAATTCCCCCCAATAAGTCAAATCTGGGCCTAATTTGGGGAAGAAAAAAAATTGATAGTCAGAAAAGAGTACGAAAGGGAAAAAACATTTTTTTTCGCCCACCTTAATTTCACGGATCGTCAGAGACAACGACGTTTTCGGCATCGGTGGAAAACTTCTGATTGGATGGGATCTCGTAATACGTCGAAATACAAAAATTGAAGTCTTCGGACCGCAGGCCGATTAGTGGAGCAAAATATCGACTCCTCGAATAGCTCGACTAGTGAACGATCCAGATATATCTGCACTATTTCTGGAAGGACTTTGGCAGACGTGGAGAATGACTCTGAATTAACCATTTTTGGTATAAATATTACGAAATAAACGAAAAGAATTTTGTATAGTCCTTTATTTTTGTGTATCAAAGAGCTTATAAAAATGAGAATCGACGAACAATCGTTTCGAGTAAAAAAAAAATTCCCGAAAAATGTTGACGGCGGAAAAAAATGACATCACTTCTTCGAAAAAAACGATTATAAATATGAAAATTATTGTTTTTCATTACATAAAAAGAAGAATATATTTACTAATTGGCATCGACACATTGCTTTATAAATGCCTAATTTCCATCCGATGTTTGTCACTCATATATTTTTTTCAGTTTATTCACACGTATAAAAGTAAATGTTCCAAATATTTGTTCGCCATCAGTTTGGAACATTTCGCCCCTGCACGTTTCGTAATTGCGTATTGAGCCGATGCAATTGTTCGCGCGATCTAGAGGCTGCAGATAAGCCTTGGTTCTCTGCATAATTATACGTATCTACATATATAGTTGCTTATGCCGATAGGCATTATAAGCGTCCGATAAACGCGGGTAAAGCTTGCAGTTACGATAATGTCGATCCGTAAACGAGCTTTATGCGTCGTCCCATGCGCGCCCGACTATCTCTATGTCGCAATCCACGAATCTCGATGTACACGAGCCCTATATGCACGAACCTGTATGTTCTCGATATTATCAGTTAAGAGATCTACGCATCTACCTAGAGACCCAAAAAGTTGGCATATTCCGATTTTTTTTTTTTCGAGAAAACGATTCGTGAAAAAGAAACGCATTTTTTCTAAAACAAAGGTACATATATTGAAAGCCTTTAAAAAAATCATCAAGAAGTGCAGAAAAATAACAGAAACATGGCCGCCGGCAGATGATGAAATTTTGTTACGACGTTCGGCGGTGGACACTCTCCAGCTTAAACGGACCGTCCGAAATCTAAAAACCAAATGGGTTAGTCCAGTTAACAGTAAATACGAGTCATTAACCATCGTCGATTTTGAAAATAAGTTTTCCTTGCAACGTGACGAATTGGATCTCGAACATAAAAAATCTAGGAAAAAAAGTCGTCATTTTTACGTAACTATTAAAAAATAAAGATCTATTTTAAATAAGTGAGATCATCAATGACATTTAAACCTTCGACTGCACACTTCCGCCACGAACATCGGACTGCGTATGGGGTCGATCCGACCTCAGACGTTTTTCAGATCGTTGTATTTCGGTAAATATGCATTTTTTTGCAGAGACGTTTTTTGTAGTCAATGATTTTTATTTGATTGCCCAAAATTTATTTTTTAAGAAAAACAAAAATTAAGTACCCAAACATTCGTTGAAAGTGGGAGATCTGCTGAAAAATACGTAGTTCCACGAAAAGATTATCATTTTTATTTCAAAATATAAAAAAAGTCCTTTGAGATTTTTAAAGAGGAAGGTTTGTAGATACGAAAAAAGGCAGTGTCAACTGTCTTTCCAAAACGTATATTTATTCGGAGATTTGAATTTGAGGATTTCGAGATAGTGAACAATCGAAAAAATCGCCTTCTTCGGCAGATTAATTGTTGAAAACGTATACTTTCCCCATTTTTTTACTTCAATGACTTGTTATTATTCACATTTACCGGAATCGACGCATAAGTACATTCGGTGCTCGTTGCACGTGGCCCTCGTGCATAACGGACACTTGCTTTTAGTTTTATGATCGGCATTCTAAATACATAATTTACTATAGTAGCGCAAAATAAAAAATATCTATGAGCATTTTCTATCGTAACTCACTTACATGTAAAAATAAAACACGAAATTAAAAAAAAAATGTTTTTACTTTCACCGCGCACTGCATCAACGGGGTCGATTCAACCCGAGGTCCTTTTTCGACAGCTGTACACGAGCAGGATGTAGGATGGGGGCCGAGTGTCCACCTATAGAGTAGGAGTGGGGGAACATTTGAGTGCCGCACTTTGGTCGAATAGATTACCCCACTTTGCGATACAGTTAGTAAAAAAATGGGGTCAAAATGACCCAGTGTACAGTCGGAGGGTTAAAAGTTTGTCATCATATCTCCTGTAAATTTGAAAACAATCCATCAAGTGATTCTCGAGAAATCATGTCCACCGACTGTGAAAACAGTGTTTCAGGGAATGTTGCTAAAAGGTGACATCACCGAATAAAAATATTTTTGGAAAATGCACTTTTTTACCCACCTGGGTAGATGTAGGCCGTTAAGAGTCGTAGCCCGCAGAACTTTGGCAAACCGCGACCCTCCACCCTCCATCGACGAGTCCATTGTGTCAATTTTCGCGCTGCAGAATTGCACTTCGACAAATGGTTTCGGGATAAAATACAAGTATACCACGCCGCAGGCGACTCCCCGTGTTGATGAGCATCAGCGTTCAACGACAGTTGGATGGGTGACCGCTCAGCCGCTCACAGGCTTGCGCGCGGACTACTGAGCACGAGAGTTACTGAGTTTCCGCTGGTGACACAACAGAAATTCAGTAAAACATTGTCTGTATCGGCAGTGGTTTTTCGCGGTTTCCCTGCGCCCTGGTGCCAATGCGATACCGTAGTAGAGTGACAAGTGAGTGAGGCTGGGATCGTAAAAGCCCCCAAGGGACGTTGGTCGTGACGAAAAGAGTTCTCATGGTTCAGATGGTCATGATTAAAAAATCGCGATCGCAATTGCGATGTCGGTGGTTCGTATAGGGGATCGTGATAACTACCTAGAAAAACGCGTCACAACGGAATAGCTCTCAACATTTGCGAATATTATACTAATTTGTTTTAATTATATAAATACTCCAAACAAATCGATCAATCGATTCATACTTTTGCAATTTATTTTTGGGTCGAGGCCTTTAGTGAATGCTATTTTTTTTCTTTAAAAACTTGTAGCTACGTATCGTTCGAATGATTTTTTTCATACCATTTGATGCTGAAAGCATGTCGATGTATCCTTGCGAAGTGGAGCCGGATAGATTGAGAAGGACATCAATTAATCGCCCGGAGAATAAGTAACGACTGCTATAAATTCGTGATATAAATTCTCACTAAGCTCGATAAAAGATAACGCCTTTCTCGTGAACAGCACATTTTACGATTCGAAGTTACTAGCCAACTGTATGCGAGGATAGATGATATGAATGTAGAGCTTAGATTTATAGATTTATCTTAAGGGAGGTCACCACTGTAACCGCCCATTTTCGACCGTTTTTTTTAGGAATTTTTTTTTAAGAAAGGAATAAAACACATTGTCAAAAGAAGTTATGTTTTATTAGGTATATATTGGAGTATATAAAAAACAATTATTTGTCGAAAAAATACAAAATGACGGCGCACGAGTCGCTATAACACTTCTGGTTTCAGCCAAACCTCTCCAATTTTTGTTAATTTCATTTATTAGTTTTAGCAGTCAAGTACGGGGGAAATTTAAAAAAAATAGAGAGGAGATTGAAAAACAGTTCGTTTTTCGACCATAATTTTCAGATAAAAACTGATATATTTTTTACAATTTTCAATTAAACAAAAAAAAAACGCTCGCACTTGACTGTTAAAGCAATCTAAGAAGCTACAGTTAAAATTTTAATGTCGAATGGATGAAAATTGTTCGAGTTCTGCTGCGTGCCGATTTAAGAAAAACATGGTTTTGAGAAAAACGCGTTTGAAGTTCGAGTTGAATGATAGACGCTACAGCTGATGCATTTTTTTCCGTAATCCTATGACATCTATTGGTAGAAAATAAAACTATTTTTAGTCAATAACTTTTTCCCCAAAGATAATAAGCTTACCAAAGTCGAGAACTGCGTCAACCGGCGTGACATCGCCGAAGGCGCTTTTCAGCGCTCGGAGACTCCCCTAAAAAATCGCTCGAAAACCACTTTCAAACTGTTTTTACAGCTATAAACGAATATGCATCATATTTGTTAGGGTCAAAGGATTTTTTAATAGTGTTTACGACAAAACCGATTTTTCGAATATTTTGCAGTGGTGTCCTCCTTTGCGGGATATCCCTCTCTGGAAGCCCAGTTTGAAGGGTCAGAATGATAATTTTTTTTCTAGTAACACATTGGTTGGAATGAACTAATTTTTTCCCATGTTGTACACATTGTGGTTCCAATGTCATTTTTTTCGGAAAGAAATTTTTCAAAGTGTTCGTGGTGCTGCAGCTGGCGTTACAGTCCTCCAGCGGCAAGGCCCGAAACGGCGGGATCTCTACCAGACTCAAATGTAATCTGAAACGAAAACAAAAAATGTTTTCTTCCAATATATCCAACTGGCTATGGGTTCACGTTCCACTTTTCGAAATTTCGAAAAATACGAAAAATGACAGCTTTTCCAAAGAAAACCTCATTTATCTCTTGCAAAACAGTATGCTGAAGTCATTGTTATTAACAAATGGTTCGTCCGATTAAAAAATGCGATCGTGAACCGAAAATGACTACTGTTTGTACGCTAATTGTGCAAATTCAAGTCAATAGTGTGAAAGTTACTCAAGATATCATCGTGTTGCACACCTAATCTATGCAATCTGCGGGCAGTTCGGGCCTCTTTTGAGTGTTCTTGTGCTTTGATGTCCGCTTTCGTTACATACGAATCATCCTTAACCCGACGCACACTGTTCCACTAAAATAAGTGTAACTTCGTTAATTTCTAAAATTTCGAGATCCGGTTGGTCTTAAAATATTCTTGAAAGTTTACACTATAACAATATGCAAAAAAACGATTTAGAAGTTTTCACAGACGGATACCCCCTTAATGCGGAGGCCTCAAATTTTCATACACAATTTATGTCACGTATAAATCGTTGGGAAGCATCGTGTCGGGAAGATCGATATACGTTGTAAATATACATACACCGTTTCGTACCGTGCTGATCCGCTTTTCAGAATACCGTAATTGTGCAAACATTATCGGGTGTTGTCGGAAGTCCCATTGCTTGCCAATTTCACGAAACAGTATAACTTCAACATTACGCGCAGGCACTCTCGTTTTATCGATTGGCCGGCGCATGGTCAAACCATCTGTGAAATTGATGAATCAACCATGGGCTCATAAAAGTGAAAATAAAAGAAGGTCGATGGAGAAAAAATCTTAAAATATTCAATATCAAAATTGGTTTACGAGGTATTGGACCCAGCAGTCATGACAGATTTATAAACACCCCGGGGGAGGAAAAATCGTCTAGGGACTTCTGGCGAATGGAAAGACTGGCTGATACGTAACATGTTATGCCTAGTTGTAACAATCGAAAGCAGCTCGTTTTTGGGACTTTTTTTTACAAAATCTTTTGGAAAAGATTTTAGAATTTTTAAAAAAGAAACTAGACAATCTTTGAGAAAAAAAAATCCTTTTTAGAAATTTCTATAAATATGTATATATACTGTTGAAAATTTCTAAAAAAAATAGATTTTTTAGAAATTTCTAAAAATAGACTTTTTTACAAATATCTTTAAAAAATAGAAATTTTTTAGAATTTTTTAGACACTTTTGTTTAGAAAATCGTGATGATAAATTCGTACAAAACTTAGATATTCTAAAAAGTCACATTTGAAGAACACTCTGTAACTTTTTTTTTAGTAAAAATATTTGATTATAATCGATTTACAGCCGTAGTCCGAGAACCACCTTTCGAAAACGTCTTCTGCGGTGAGCAATGCCTTTCGGAACCAGGTTGTCTAATTTAAAAAAATGAAACAGATTTGTTGGTATATTAGTTTGTCCTATGATTAATCAAAGGACTTTCCGAAATATCAAATTAAAACAAAATGGCGCGTGTCCAAAGTGAGTCTCGATTTTTGCTAAAAACGGGCATTTTTCGTTCATCAAATTGAAAGTATACATCGCAAAAAAAAGCATTCGATCAAATACTCCATTTTTACATCTAGAAGAAGCCCTTTAAAATTTAAGAAACATCGATGCAGTACTTTTCAAGATTTTTAGCTCACCGACTTCAAAAACGTACTTTCGAGAAAAAAGCGTTTAAAGTTTCGGACGACGCTCCGAGCGTTCTGTTGGATGTCAACATAGCCTATAAAACTCTCAATTTTTATGTGATCACCTTGAAATTCTCAGGGAACACTTGTAAGATTATATATTGAGGGGCGAAATATATTCCTTTTGAAAAAAGTGATTTTTCGACTTTTACAACAAGGCATAACCCCTTAACAAATTCGTGACGCGAAAGGATCCGAGTGAAAAAAATTCCAATCAATATAAATCAAATTTTATCATCGAAACTGCAAGCCCATTCCACGTTGTCAAATGTTCCACTCGTCTAGACAGCTCACTCCAATTGACATGCATTCCATTCGTATCTCATGATAGTAAATACGAGGATGTTCAGGTCCTCGAGGAAGCGCAAAGTGCCGGACCTGGAATACCAGGACAGAGAATGAAGCTACCCAAATTGCGTTTGCGTGTTGATGAAAGTTGCGTCGAGTTTCGCTGCACATTGCCAAACCGACGCGGTAAAACTTACTGATCTGCACGTGGAGGCATCAGAAGCAGATATTTGGATACGTGCCTCAAAGGAGAGAAGGAAGAGAGGAGACATTTGGAATATCTCGGTGGTTGAGTTGTTCTTGTCTGTGGCCTGTTTCCGGTACTGAGTTGTAACCCAGGATGATTTAGCGCTGGGCTCAAAAGTCGCTCCTTCATATCCAGCACCAACCGTCCGTGGGCGAAAGATCCCAGAAATTCTCATCCGAGGGTAGTCCCCGGTAACGAATGGCAAAGGCCGCGCGAGCACGTAGCCAAGAGCTGTAAGGATGATATTGCTGGTGTACGATGAAATATATACGTCTTTGGCGGTGCCTTGTGTGAGCGTAAGTAAGATGAAGGGTCTGGAATACTCGAGGATTTCGCACTCTTTCGTTGATCCATTCTTCAACTTCCGGCCGCAAAGAATGAGCCTCAGGTCCATTCGAAGAAATTACATGCTATCCGCATATGGATCCCCACTTGGATTTTCCCCAAATTGGACGAAAATGACAGCAGTGTGTTAATTCAGCAAGACGAGTGCTCGCATCTTGTTGTGCGGTCTATAAGTATGGCAGTGAAATTTGCAAAGGTGTTGAAAAATAATCGTAGTCAATTTCCTTAATGAGCCTAGGTCTATCCAACCTGCCAGAATCATTGCATTCCACTTTATCCCCTGCGGCCATGAAATGTGAATTCTTATCTACATTTTACATATATTCAATAGGTATTTGAAATCGATAACATATACGCGTTACCCGTCAATATCGTATATCAAAAATTGGAATTTTTCCCTCATAAATCATGATTACGAGTCAATAATGATTGGATTTATTACGTGCTCTCATAAATGTATACGAGAGTAGTAAATATTCTGAATAGGGGAGCCACCACGAATCGGCTTGATTGTTATCTAAATTGTAAAAAAGGCAGGTTGGAAGTGAATACACTGCAAGAAATTTTCATCGCCGTTGATTAATTTTTTCTTTTAAGGCGTTACCCCCACTTGTAGCGTAAAAAAAGGCCTTTTTCATGAATTTTTTTAAAGAAAACTACAAAACTTTTTTAATCGATCAATATACCATCTTAAAGAACACATCTTGAAGAACTTTCAGTAATTTTTTTATTGAAAAATATTACATTGCTTAGTGGCAAATGGCCGTCAATGAAATAATGTTTTTATATACACGGTTTGCGGTGACCAACATTGCGGCGAAGTGGATCATCTGAAAAAAAATGCGGATGGATTTAGTCAAATATAAGTATAAACTAGTCTTTAATCGAAGGATTTTAAAAAATATTCATTTTTCACAAAATGGCGGACAGTCAAAGTTAATGGTTCGATTTTGACGAAAAAAATCGAACGATTAAAGACTACATTTTTATGTATTAAATAAGCCTGCAAAATTTCAATAAGATCGGTTCATTAATGTTCGACTAATCTTGGTCACCGACTTCAGAAATGCCATTTTGAGAAAAACGCGTTTAAAGTTTCAATTTCAGTTTACACGAAGAAAATATTTTTTTTTGTAAACTTACGTAGAGTCATCTATTCCGGGCCCATACAGAAGTTATTCTCAGATACTTATACTTCAAAAAAATGCAATAAAAAAATCGATTTTTTCAAAATCGCAAGTCGGGATAACCCCTTAATTTCATAAAACATACGATAAAGCACAAAAACGTTAATGTGGACACAGTGAAAAAGGCTTGATTATGTTCGGCTAGGATTCTTGGGAATTGTTTGTTTGGGTTTGCTTGAGGTTCTTCTAGAAATACGGGCCCCCGACGATTTGTATTCCGAATAACTTTTTCGGTAAATATTCGGAAGTGGGGCTCCTTTTTTTGTTTGGGTTATATATATATATATATATATATATATATATATATAACCATTCAAACAAAAATTAGCCTGATCCTAGCAGGAGCCCCGCTTCCAAATATTTACCACTTTTTTTTTCAAGCAATCAACAAGGGCTCAAAATTGTAACTGTGCATTCGAAAAGTGTTTTGTGCAACATGTATCAAAATCAAGCCAATACGTGGCCCCCGTTCGGAATATTTACCCACAAAATTGATCATAGCAAGATACACAGAAGCCTCAAATTTCGATATTTCAACAACCGCAAATTGTTCGAACAGCGAAGTGAATGTTTTCGAGCTGCTCATCGGATATTTATTAATTGACTGCCGCATAACGATAAAACTCCACAATTCACGGAGTAATTAATCTTTTCGTACTTTCCTTCGTGAGACTTGCAGAGAACCCTCAGCTATTTTCCCAATAATGAGGATCGTTATTGCCTTGCTCCTCAATCGCTTACTTTGCGTATCTTCGATACCCGTGCTGATCTTTTTCATTCTTTTTCCCTTCCAGTCTTGCAGAAACAAGACAATCAGAAACAATATCTTCATCAGAAATATTCAATGTATCCCCGCACATCACGATTCTACCAACAATGAGTAATTCTGTATACAATACAGGCGCAAACATCACTGAAACTATAACTCGCTGAAGCACGAAAAAAACTCATAATCTCCAACAATGACTCGTACATTGAAATAAAAATTTTAAAAACCAAAAATCTTACTTCAAATGATTCGTCTAACGCCACGTTTAATTCGTAACAATGATTAACAAAAAAAGACCGTAGATTTAAAAACGCACACATTTTATACCTTTTCCATGGGGATCTCGACTTTACGACGATGGCGTCGAGTCACTTGATTCGCTGTGTTCTTGCATTTAGTTATCGTTTAAAACGAATAATCACTCATGCTCTGTATACGGTATATATTCGGCTATAATATTTGGGAATGTGTTTTGCTGCATCGTTCACACGACACAAACAAATTTACATGGATTCACCAAAGTGAATACTCGCAAACATGCAAACAGCCGCATATATATCATCTGCACAGGTGTTTACATCAGCGCTTAACACATATGTATGTACATTGATATATATATGTATATATTTGTATATATCTAAACCCATCTATATATATACATATATATGTATTGATTGAAATGATTGGATTGTATATCGTGTTTATATAGTGAACGTGATACTATAGTGAAACGCAGAAAGAGTGGCTCGATGTTGTGACGCATTAATCATCTAATATATAGAAAGCATATTTATTGATAACGTTACAAATAAATGATGTTGCTCGCGCGTGCTCGCAAGGCTTTTTTTTACTCTAGAGAAGCTGCAAGACCGTTCTCCCCCCGCATCGTTGGAACTCGCGCAAAATAAAATGAGAGAATGATTATCGACAATTTGAGAAATTGTCAACAACAACAAAACACCGTATTACATTTTGCTCTTTAATTTTGCCTTTTAAACAGCCAACTTTTTGTTTATCGTCAACTTTGTTCTTGTTTTTTTTTCACGAATCGATGTTAAAATATCGCGAGGTTGAGATCACTTTTTACTATCTGATATCACAACGTAGTCTCGGGGGTTACGCGTTGCTACTCCAGAGGCATCGAGGTGCGCGAATAAAAGCGTTGAAAAGAGCGGAGAAACGATATCCACGAAAGAATATCTATTGATCAGCAGCAGCTCGCTTACGTCGTTTTCTTCCGCTTATATCGTTGCCCGAGTCTCCTCAAAGGGGGAGAAACTTTTCTCCCTCGGACCGCGCCAGCTCCAAGTGGTTAAGGAACGATTCGGTCAGGCCGAAATCTCACGAAGGATAGAGCCAACGGTTGAAATTAAATGTCGGATAAATTGCGTATGAGAAAGGGCGAGAGAGAGAGAGAGAGAGGGAGAGAGAGAGAGGGAGAGAGAGAGAGAGAGAGCACGAGAAAGAGAATGAGTGCACGAGAAAGAGAATGAGCAGGAGAGTGATAAAATTAGAGGGAGGAAGGGGAAATTCGGACCACAAAGGCATGTCGATGATACGAACACACTGAGCGATCGATCAAAATGCGATCCCGAGTGAAAATCCATCTCGTGAATGCATTGGGAGTTTTATACGCGCCTGCTGTGGCTGTGCATGAATAATATATATATATATATATACATGTGCATTTATCGTCTGTTTTTTTTCGATCGGCTAAACGAAAACTCCATTCGTTGTTTTTTTTTATTTGTCCATTGGTATTTTCATAATTATTGTTGTTTTGATCGATCGACGCCCGTATTTTGTTTTGAGGAACACATTGGCAAGTAAGTATGACATGTTTTAGGCTCCTTCAAATGCGTGGCACTTGTCCCTACAATTGTTCGATAGACGCTCGGTTACGATACAACATCAATTACGAATCATGACACATGACACTACTCGTTGGCGGCATTGACGGGGCAGATTAGAGCGTCATCGTACATCCATCACGATTGATTCCTAGCCGAAGGATGTTGAAGGATTCGTAATGAATTACGGCCACTCTGCTGAATTCCATGCGTTTTCATTGGACCGACCTTCCGCAGAAGTCCTAGCAAATTATTTCGCAGTCCTAGTCAATTATTTAGTCATCGACGAGAGGTTTAACGTTGCGAAAGGAATGTCAACGTCAAAGAACTAGGGTCAGTTTTTTTGGCCGAATATACGTTAAGCCGCCTCCAGTTGGATATTTTATGGAGTTACCTTTTATGACGTCCTCGTACAACACGAAAGAGAAAAGTTTCTAGAGCCAGCGAATAGTGAGTGAAAAATGTAACAGAGCCGGGAGGGGGGGGGGCGTGAACCGTGCGTATTACATTTGTGCCGGGTGGAAAAAAAATAAAGTAACCGTGGAGTGCAGCAACTTGGGCTTTCACGGATGATGGATAGCCGGTGGGAGCTTTACCTGCCAGCTCTCATGGCCATTTCGATTCTCCTCCCATCGCTACATGCATATATGTTCTTGAGGATACATGTAAGCCCATCGAAACCAACAGTCGCCCGTATCCTCTCGCTTTGCCCTTTTATTCGACTCCCTCGTTTCGTCAATTACATCATAAAGTAGCACCATTTCAATGGTAATAGCGTAGGAGTCCGAGCCCTGCTGATGCTAAAAGCTCTTCGATTGCCGACCCGTACGTTATGGAAATGAAATTTAACGAGCTTGAGGTCCCGGCGCGATCCCATAATGTGCTTAGAAAACGAATCGGATTCCAGTGGGCCTCCATTATTCATCGGATGAATACAAATCGAGGGTGGCTTAAATATCAGTCGATTCTCAGAGTGTCCAAGTTCAGATACTCAATACAAAGATTATACGAAAATTCACCTCACATACGTTCATCTAGGAACGATAAACGCTCTCTGGTATGATAGTCCCTTCATCGCCTCCAGTGGTGAAGACATCCCTTGAACACCTTCAGCCCGTGAAGACATCCATTGAACACCTTTAGCCCGTAAAGACATCCCTTGAACACCTTCAGTCCCCAAAGACATCCCTTAAAACAGCTTCAGCTCGTGACGACATCCCTTGAAAACAGCTTCAGCTCGTGAGGACATCCCTTGAAAACAGCTTCAACCCGTGAAGACATCCCTTGAACACCTTCAGCCCGTAAATACATCCTTTAACCACCTTCAGCCCTTGAAGACATCCTTTGAACACCTTTAGCGCGTCAATACATCCTTTGAACATCTTCAGCCCTTGAAGACATTCTTTGAACAGTTTCAGCCCACAAAGACATCCCTTGAACATCTTCAACTCGTGAAGACATGCATTGAACACCTTCAGCCCGTAAATACATCCTTTGAACACCTTCAGCGCTTGAAGACATCCTTTGAACAGATTCAGCCCACAAAGACATCCCTTGAACAGATTCAGCCCACAAAGACATCCCTTGAACAGATTCAGCCCACAAAGTCATCCCTTGAACACATTCAGCCCGTGAATACATCCCTTTATCGTTTACTGCTGTCGCAAGTATCCACATTGACTCTTGATTTTTCGGTAGTGCCCAGTCGACGAAACAGGCAGATGCTGCATGAATTTACGATTGCCGAATCGATGTCATGCAAATGTGTTTGGTGCAGTGATGTTCGCGCGAGCCACCGACATAGAATCCCAATCAAGTTATCAAAGACCTCGGTGACCGCGACGTATCTATTCTTATCGTGTTGACGAATCAGGTCCGGAATCAGGGACACCGACGCTACTTTTTCCACCAGTTCGGCATTCACGTCTGACGAAGTGGACGATGTCGTGGAGTGCCAAATGCGGAAATGGTAGAAGAAAGAGTCGAGAGGTTTGACGAGACCGAGTGGTGTGGGTTGGTGAGAAAATAAAATACGCGACCTAGAGACACTCGCTAGTTCAGAGGTGGAATGGAAGGACCAGGAACGTTTGAGCTATAACCGCATACGTACACACAGACATACGTAGGAGCGCCTTCAGCAGGAGTGAGTAACGATAGACGTATATGTGTTTCCTGGCTGCCCGAGGCGACGGATAAGGCGCGAACTTTACGTTACCCCAGCGGTTACTGTATCTCTATTTTTCTTTTTCCCTCCTGACACTTTACCAGTTTTTCCAGAGAGCCTTGCCCGGAAGACCAACCATACGAGCTAGGTTGCCGCGGCTTTATCCACCTCTCGTTAAAGTTCCACTTGTATTTCTTCCCTCTCTCTGTCTCTCTCTCAGCTTCCCTCGTCTTCGTCAGGGTTTCCCACCGTATAATCTCGCTTTCACTTTCGGTCTCTATTGTTACGTTTATACAACTCTCCAGGCCTGGGGTACCACACCGTCTCAAATGACTATCGTTCAGTTCTTTCTCTCCGCCTCTCATCGTTGCCCACTCAACGGCCCTCGGTTTAGCTAAGCGTCAAGTTGGGCTAGCAGTCATGTGCAAATGGCTCTACCAGTTGAGAGAAGCCGTTGCCGCGGGTACGGAACAAACGAGTGCTCTGCGCACAACGATTCGCTGCGTAATCTCATCACCCTATTCACTTTTATACGGGCTATACGTTTGTACATAAACTTCCGCCTGTCCCCGCAATCAAAATCCACCTGATATGAACGCTTTACAGCTCTCGTAGCCTTGACGATAATACGCAAGTCGAGAAAACCGTGTTTCGTGATGTTCCTGACAAAAGTGACAAAGTAAATGTTTATTAACAAGTTCTGTTGTCACGTGTCAGGGACAACGAGAAAAACCCCTGTGACGAGACCAAACGTTTCATCCAATTTATCCTCGTCTCAATAAATTGGGCAGAACTGTAAGATTGAAAGCATCCGGAGGATCTTCTCTCCCGCTTCCATATCCGGCGGAAGGAACTCTTAAGCCAACTGGCATCTGGCACGCCAGCTGCGGAATATTTTCCTCAGTAGCAGCGCGATATGCTTGGAGAAATAAGAGGCAGTTGAGTACTCATCCAAAGAATGAAATCGACGAAAGTCCTGCGATTACATCCACAAAACTAGGACACTGGAAATCCCTGTTACGGATTATCAGCACTAAGTTATCCGGGGTTACGGGTGGGTGAAACAACCTACTCGGTAGGTTTTGCGGACAATGGCGAAGAGGGTGCGGTCATCGGCTGCATATGCACACATGCCCACGCGCCGAGCCGTGGAAACCAAAGTAGGGACTTCAACACAAACAGCCAACGAATCCTAGACAGGAAGGCTTCGGTCTCACTCCCCTGTGCACTTCGGTATAACTGGTACAGCATGTCTGGTAATACAAACTGCACGCCCATCTGAATTCCCTCGCAATATCGCCAACGAGGTTTCATCCAGCTGGCGAGTGGTAGGAGGAGACGCCCCAACGGTCTAATCTGATCCGTGTGTACAGGCGGATCGTAGCTACTCCACCCGTTCAACGGGTTCGCCGACCCCGAATCCCACCGACGTATACAATTGAGGAAATCCAACGAGCGAAAGAACACCCTCGGATAGATGGAGCTTTCTCCTTCTCTGTCTCTCACCTCACTCGAAATTTCCACTTGTACACGCTTCCGAGCCGAGCACATGCTAGCTTCGCTTGTGCTGTGTTCTTCCCCATTACCCAGTCTCGGAGTTGAGGATCTCTGGAGGTGTGCGCGACACTGCGGTACAGTAGGATATTAAATCTTACCTGTATTGTGCTGAATCGTCCGAGCATTTTAACAGTGGACTAGCTACCGAACTGTCGACGGACTCCAATCAACTCGGAAAACAGTCCCCCCTGGCTAAACTTTGATGCTGGCTAGTTTTGTCATTGCGTATCAATCTTATTGAATTGCTGCTAGCGACGAACAGACGCCCGAGTCACGGTAGAAGGCTTCAACGCCTCTTGGCTGGACATCTGATCCCAGTGAATCAACGATGAGAGCAATGGAGAACCTACATCCCGCGCTAATTACAGATCACTGTAGCTGCTTTCGATTTGCTCGCTTCATCGACGTTCTTCACCAACGAGTTCATCTCAGCAGAGAGTCAATCTTTTGCGCCAATACTGCTCCGCCTTCAAGGTTCTCCGGAAACGAAGTGGCTGAGCGACATTCGTTTGGCGCAAGTGAAGTGACCAGGCAGGAGTTTCTCCGTGATCAGGACAAGCTTCAATCTAGTGCCAACGGAAGACTCGGGAAAGTAGGGTTTTGCTTGATTCTACCTCTTTCGAGCTCATCGTTTTTGCGCTATTCTAGTCCCGGATATCGAGCAATGGTGACACGTCCGCCGGTAATGGCACTCTTGTTGTTTCCAAATGCAGACGAAACACGACCTCCTGTCGAAAGTGTTGTACCGGTCTTGCAATTTCGTTTTCCGTGGCGGTGGTGAAATTGTCAGGAAAGTAGGTCACCTCGTTATACGACAGTATGAAGAACAGAGAGAGAGAGAGAGGAAGTGAGAGAGGGAAGCCCATCGATCAGCTGCAATGCTATTCCAATGCGCTGAATTCATAAGCTCTCGATTTATCGCTCACATTTCGACTCTTCGTGCGATTCTTTCCAAGTCTCTCATACCCGTGCAAATGGATATACATGTACAGGCCTGGCTATTTCGAGCTTTTGGTGCTTCTGCGCGCCGAAACTTTTCTAACGTCATACGCGACTGCGACCCCGCTGGGCCAATAATACAGAGCCAATATCGTAACCTAGTGACTCGAAATATTCCCCACACGGTGAGAATCCTCTAGTCTCCAGTTCTCTACAAAATAAGATTGGAAATTTTGTTTAAACATTGTTTTAGAAATGCAAATTGTTTCGTTATTGCATTGGCAGTTTTGATGGTCGTTGAATCCCCATGCGCCACTTGAGAGACACACTGCGTGAGCTGCCCCGAGGGTGAATCCCGAGATGCAAACTCGATACGTTCGAACACTCTACGCTGCTTCCCTCGACGACAAAACTCTCTGTTTGTGTGTCTTCTTGGTTCCTCCAAGCCATGCTTTCAGCAATTGGGCAAAGTGCCGGGCTCAGGCTTCAAGAGATAAGTGGTTGGAGCACATGATGTTGACACCCTCGATAACTACGAACATGTCTCTTCTTTCTGGTTGTCTCGACTCGTCTCCTACAGGGGTGTGTGATGATGAAGACATTACGATTAACGTGATGTGTTTGGGGCCGATAGGCTCCGATCTCCTTTCCCCATATCTGACTTTTATGTATAATACACGTAAAGGAATACCCATTGGTAGATAAAATCCTTATGTCGACCGCAGTGCACAATCACTGATCCCATATAGCAGCTGAGAATAACTCTCTCGGCAACGCTGGGCCAAATGGACTTTCACCATCGACAGCAGAGTTTTTCTTAGTCTGCAATGAATGTTTTGTCACCCCCCACATATCCTGTCATACCCACACGTCCGCATACGGACATAGTTTGCAGAAAAGTACTCGGAGGGATACACTCCGTCAGACCGCCGTTTCCAACAAACTTCCGGGTTTTCGAGAGTGGCTTCAATCCCTTTCCGAGGATAACGCCTACGCAAGCCCTTCGCAAGCTGCTCCCGCTTCCCAAGTGCTATTTACACCGATATATATGCGAGTAGGTGATTCTGAAGTTATTCAACTTCGAGGACCGTCCTCACAGTTGCCAGTGGTCCCCATACTCTACACTATATGAACCCTGGTGTCTTCAAAATCACCTTCGGACAAATGTAAGCGTATTCATATGAGGCTCATTCCAAGGACCACTTTGTCTTCGAAATCAACGATTCTTTTCAAATGAATCTAAAGACCGTCCTCAGAACTGCCAGATGCACGGATAGCTACCACGGTGTTCGAAATATCCGTTCCTCATATTTATATATAGATGTTTATCGATGTGTGATACGGGGCACACACACATATATCTACGTATAAATATTTGGTGGCAGTGCCATCACTTTCCGACTTTACAAACTCTCGTCTCAACACACTTATACTCGAACAAAAGCCTTCGAGAAATTTTACAGCTGATTCTTCGGTCCTGTGGGCTTTTGCACTTCCTGCACTTTTGTCTTCCCGTCCCTTTCGCCAATATTCGCGTCTCTTCAGTCGATCCATTGTGAATCTCACTTCGGATGTCGAGTTGAAAATTCGGCAAGTACGAGCGGTGTGTCGAAATTTTTCAGTGAAAATTTTCGTGAACAGACACCTGAATTTCAAGTAATTGGAAACGAGAAACTATACTGTGTAGAAAACATGTACAACGGCGTCTAGTATTTTCTATTTGTTTTTGGGGTTCAACCATTCGTATAGAGTATACACATGGTTGGATGCCGATGAAAATGGAGTAGGAACAATTCGAAAATCATCAGGCTTCAAAACAATACTGAGGAATGAATAGGTGTGTATCGATCCATGCCCCGAATTATGTGCATTCTCTTCGAACGAGAACAATAAAAATATTCAGTCAATCGTTCATGATTGCTGATAATTATTTTGCCGGAAAATCTGATCAAACGTCGATGGACCCTTCTCTATGCGGTGAAAAACGTACACTTGCCGCAATAACAAAAGCTTCAATGGTTGGCCAGTCATTTTAGATAAAACCTTTGCCCGAATGGTAAAACGAGTAGAGGAGACGGAGAGAGAGACAGAGTGAGAGCGATAGGGGGCAGGAAGGGAGGGCGATAGAGAGGGGGAAAAAATACCCCGTTTTGCACAACCAAGCGATTGAGCTTTGACGTTTCAATGAACGAAAGCATGATGCACCTTTTTTTTATTCTCTCGACGGAAAAACGACAGCGTCCTCCCCAACAGAGCTTTGCGAACCAGTCATCGAACGAAAACATCGAGGTTTATGTGGTGTTTTTTCAATGTAAGCACTGGTGATAAACTATCGTTAGTAACGCAATTTCTATTTTTTCCAGAATGAAATACATCGTGGGAAAAAAGTTAATCAAATATTAAATTTACATCATTTTGTGTAGCCAAGTGTTCGAACGGCCGGTCTGCATCAATCGTGTAAAAAATAAATGCCAGCGTAAAAGCTGCGTGGCAACATTCAGACATTTTTTTTCGAGCTCTTTCCAATCATCATGCAGGTTCGAAAATCAGAAGGGAGCTCTTACCTTCTCCACGCATGCTTCTTCCAATCTCCTGTCCATTGCCTCAAGTACACGAGAACGGGATACACAACCCAAGCTCCCAAGAGGGCACTAAAGGAGTTGAAAAAACGCGACGATTCCATTGCTTTCTGCTGGTCCTTTTTGTGTCTCTGCCCTTCTCTCTCTGTCTCTCTCTCTATATATATATATATATATATATATATATTTCGAAAGCGATGAAAAAAAATAAGTAAGAAACGGTTCAGACAAAGTGGAATCGGGAAAACTGGGTTGGGAAGGACGGAACGCGTAAAAACGACAAAGAAGATCGCTGAAGGAAAACGAGTCGATTCGTGTGGATGTTAGGCTGGGGATTTGAGAATCCCATGTGAGCTTCGTTGTCGTGTGAACTTGGAGACGTGAAGAAATTGGCGAAAAATAAAAACGAAGGCAGCGATCTCGTAAGATAAGAAAAAAAACCGGAAAACTTCCACAGTGAGCAAGTGCCACAGTGAAAAGGAGTGCAATTCTTTTTGCTTTTCGTTTATGAGCCAAGGGAAAACTCTTACGACCGAGATCACTCGTGAGAATCGTGAAAATCTCCCATCGGGTCTTGTCGAAGAACGAGAACACCCCTCGTGTACACGTACTGGCGATTTTCAGTCTATTTCGAAAAGTCATCATCGTTTGCCGAGCGGTTTCCCACGATCGGTTTTCCCGTTCAATTTCAATTCACCATTCTCACGCGGACCTCGTCGTCTGATGCTTCCTTCCCATCGAGAATATACGGCCCGAGTGGGATAGCAAGTGATTTTACTCAGCTACGATTTTGACAGGGGCCAAAAAAATGATTTATTCTCGATTGTTTAAGAAACGCATCGACACTCTCCACTCGATACAGCGCGAATGGCAATTCGTTCGTTTAATCATGGATTCATGCAGAAAGTGCGGAAATAATGAAAATCCGGCGATCGTTAGGTTTTCCTTCGATTAAATTATTTGATCTGGTGATTAATAAGTTTCCAGGGTCCTTAAGGGCTTACACGCACCTGAGACGGCTAAAAGTAAGGTTATGTTTAAGAATTTTTTTTGTTGTATAAAACTGAATTTTATTGAACAACCATGATACACATTTCAAAGTATGATGTTTTATCTACATTGTGTAAAAATTTGGTTAAAAAATTTCAAACGGTAAAAAAGGTACAGTCGTTTTCCTGGGACGTGTTTTTGTTGACAGCGTTTGCGGTAACAGACATGCCTCTGCCGTTTTTTAACTAAAAAAAATATTTGTCCCTTAAAGTACATAGATAAAACTAGTACTTATCGAGCAGGAAGTTAAAAATTCATTTTTTTTCGGGTCATGGCGTTCACTGGAATTAAACAGGCGATTTTTCGCCTCAAAATTGTTGAGTATGCCAGTTATCGGAAAAACGGATCGATAAGTACTAGTTTATTGTGTGAAGCATAACTGTGCAAAACTCGAATCAAAAATCGATCTTTTTGGCCTACCCATGTGTGTGTAAGCCTTTAACAATATTCACAATCGTGGCTAATATTTCTTCTTACGCTTCTTCATCGCTTCTATTCTTCTTCTACGCTTCTTCATCTTTTTTCAAGCCCTTTCCGGTCGAAAATTCCAAAAGCATAAATCCTTTTTTTCCGAAAAAAAATAAGCTTTTCTACTTTTCCTGGGTATATCATACAGGGAATTTATGAAAAATATACCTGCTGTTCGTTAAAAAAATGCACTATTTTCATGCCTAAAATGAGTTTTTTTTCTTGCCCATCAGTGTAGAAGTAATAAATTCCCAAATTCCTAAATCCTAAATCTCTGTGTAACAAATTGGATTGACCACGGTCGCCATATTTGTTACCAATAAAAATAACGAAGCTATGTGTATATAAAAAAACTCGTGAAACGATAAAATGGAAGTAAATGGTAGACGGGCTTCAAATACGCTGACCGTCGTCTGAAAACCATATTTATTTCTATAGAATATCCCGTATATAGTCCGAGAAGGAGCTAACGGACCACTCGAGGAAATACTTCGAAATAAAGTTTTCTCGATCGCTCTTGATGTTATACTTTATATATAGATAGATAGATTTTTCTTTACTTTTCTATATGTTTTGCTCGTTTTGTCCAATATGTGGGATTCTCGTACACTCTTCCACCTCGTAATCTACCGTCGTCTCCCTATTCTCTGAGTTATCGAATTTTTGTGCTCTCATCTATACATCTCTTCCCGCTCCAAGAGTGCACCCCATTTTCTTAGTTACGAGTAAGCAATAGAGAGCAGGGATATAGAGGACGGAAAAGGAGAGAGAAAGAGAGAAAAGACATGGCGACGGGCAGAGAATCGAAGAATAATAAAACCAGAGATTTCTTATCCGAAACTCAAAGACACCCGCATTGACAATCTTCCAACTCGTGTTTGCAAGCTCATCAGCATACATACGAATGTCGATCGTATTTGCAGTCTTGATTTGTTCCGGATTGACCAATACGACTAACGTGACAGTATTTCAGGTACGTGACTGACGATCGTTGTACCAAAAGTGCAAATTAAACAAAAGTCTCGACATCATTTGCCTTGTACGAACATTTACCGATTTTTTTCAAACTTGAAACGACACATCTCCGCGAAAATGTTTTAAATTTAAAACGACACAACTCCCCTAAATATAAAACCTTCGCAGCAAAAAATGTTAAAATAATGAAAGTGTGTTGAAAAAAATTAAGTCCCTTTTCTACAAAATGCAGAGCAGACATTCAGGAGGACATTGACAGTTGAAATGGAACGAACATTCTTTTTTATTTTTTTCATTTATTCATTTGTATTTCTATCTAAACCGTTTATTTTCAAGTTAAGGTAATGAAGTCGTAATTAGGATCTTCAAAAATGTTTCAGTAATTTTTATAGGCCTATATATACTCGAAAAATAGTGCAATACGGAAAACAAATATTTTCGTTGCATCCCAACGATGCAAACTTCAATACTATCATTTTTATCAGTTTGGTGACATGGTCTGTTTCAATTGTACTTTTGCTGATGTTTAAAGTAAACGTAGCTGTCATTTCTCTTTTTCTATTCCATAATGATCCATTCCATCACGTGAGCATTTAAGGGAAGGTTCTGCCTTGTTGGGCCAAAAAATGTTCGATTTTTCACCAATTTTTTATGCGAAAAGTATTAAATATAGAATGTTAATATTTTGTATGTTGACTAAGCGGTCTTTATTGAACGTCAAAATATTTTTAAAGTTTGACAAAACATGGTGGCGGGAGTGGGGGGAGCCACGTATGTCGGTGCGCGGGCGATGACATTCTTTGCTTGCGGAAGTCCTATGTCCCGGATAGGTGATCTGAAGCAAAAAAATCAAACATATTTTTACTTCGTACAGTATTGTGTTTAAGTTGACCTAGAATCAAAAGGAAAAATTAAAAAATAAGAAAATAGTGAGCAAAAAACTGTGAAAATACCTTGATACTAGGTCAACTTATACACAACACTGTACAACGTAAAAATATGTTTGATTTTTCTGCTTCAGATCACCTGTCCGGAACTTAGGACTTCCGCAAGCAAAGAATGTCATCGCCCGCGCACCGACATACGTGGCTCCTCCCACTTTCATCACCATGTTTTGTCAAACTTTAAAAAATATTTTGCTGTCCAATAAAGAGCGCTTAGTCGACATACCAAATATCAACATTCTATATTTAATACTTTTCGCATAAAAAATTGGTGAAAAATCGAACATTTTTTGGCCCAACAAGGCAGAACCTTCCCTTAAAAATATCGTTCGGGAAGGCAAAATGAGACACAAAAAAGGCAACAAGATAAGATCGGTTGAAAGTACGAGTTCAGGTATACGTTTCCGAACGCAAAGTATATGTCGCGAACATGAATCTCGTATTCATAACAAAGGGAAAAATAATAAAAGCATTTTCTGGTCAATAAGATCCAAACATGCGTATGTGTGTGTAATAATGGGCTTGCTCCATTTGATATCAATTGTTTTCCAACGATATCAAATGTTGCAGGAGCCTTTCGGGCAAGCTCAATCCAATTGTGAATTGCACTCCCTGCTTTTCTCTCTTCATACTGTTTTATTATCATCATCAACATTTATGAAGACAACGAATGCTTCCGTATTAACGACGTTAGCATTTTCATCCATTTTCGACGTAATGGACGAATCCTACAAAAATGCCATGAAAAATAGGGACCTCTTCCTCGGAACCTGATAGAATCAATTGATTGAAAATTTGCCATTGCAACATTGCTAGAATGTTTTTGAATTTACTGGCTTTTACGACGAGAACAATATTAAGGGGTCTTCTCACTTCAAACGCTAAAAAACGCGACTTTCATGAATTTTTTTGATAGGTTTATATTATAGATATTGATATAAAAGTTGTTACACTTAACCCTTCATGCGCACACCTTCACCGCCAACCTATGAGTGCATCTTGGGTCAATCTGACCCAAGGCGTTTTTCAAACCGTTGTATTCCGGTAAATATGCATTTTTTGTTTTTTTTTGTACAGACGTTTTTTGTAGTAAATTATCCATATTTTATGGCCTTAAATTTATTTTTTGATGAAAACGAAAATTAAATGCCTAAACATCCGTTCAAAGCGGGGCATACGTTGAAAAATACTGAATACGTACAGTCAAAACAACCCAGTGTGCACTTCGAAGGGTTAATCAATAAACTTTTGAAATACTTGAAAAAATATTTTTTATGTATTTATGTAACCCAAACAAACTTTAAACGCATTTTTCTCGAAACAACGTTTTTCGACGGCTTGTTGATAAAATCTTCGAAACTACTGAACCGATCCGTATGAAATGTTAACCACATATTCTTTACAACTATAGCTATAGCGCATATCAAGGATTTTTTTTATTTTAATATTTACTATTTTTTTGCCAAAAACGCTGAAAAACACGTTTTTTTGTTTTTTCGAAAAATGTCCGTCATTTTGTTATTTATGCATATATAAAAAACGTATGATATGCGCTATAGCGATTAACATACTGAATCAAAAACCGTTTGATTTTTTTCTTTCGGATGATCCATCTCCGAGATTTCATCAACAACGCAAACCTACAATTTTTTTAGGAAATTTTTTTACCTACCATATTCGTCTATAAAGAGTGACAAATAAATTTTGAAGAAATTTAAATGTATTTCGAAAGTATATTTATTAAGTGTAACAACTTTTATGTCAATATCTATAATATAAACCTATAAAAAAATTCATGAAAATAGTCTTTTTTAGCGTATAAAGTGAGAAGACCCCTTGACGAAAATTATATCAGCTGAAAGTGAGATGTGAGTTAGGGTTGAATAATCCCCACGCATTTTTAAAGCTGAAGAATTTGAGCCAAAGCTCAGTAGACTGAAAGAGTTCGCTTCCTGATGACTGAGAGAGATAGGGGAGAGAATCTGCACTCTCTTTCTCTCTCTCTTTCTCTCGTACCCATTTCCCTCCGGTCATACATGGAGCACTGAATTCTTAATGAGGAACAGCGCTTGGATTCTATTGTACAGAGTTAAATTGTAGTTTGTCGGAAAGACGGGTAGAAACGGCATTGCGAAATGCAGCTGCCGCATACAGAAATATATACAGGCACCCGTGTTCATGCCCGTGTACGGAATACACGAGGGTTCGTGGGTCACTTCAAGTTCGCAACTGTGGATGCCTTGAAATTTTCGGATGTGAATGTCTCATCCCCCTATACGCATATACAGGGTCTCCTGTTATGAATGGATAATCCTGCAACTGTCGATGGGTCAGATCACGTCCTACTATATTATATTATTACTACTATAGTAAAAGTGGGATAGATGCCTAACTTTTGAAAAAAAAAAACATTATATTGTAAAAACAATAAACGTTATGTAAAAGATGTTGATGGATATTGATACAATCGTTCTGGACCTTTAAAACGATAAATAAAATGCAAGCATTTATTCTACTTACATTAGAAAAAAATATAACGTCTTAAGGGGTTACGTGGGTTTCCAAGCCAAAAAAAGCACATTTTCTCTATGAAAAAAACATAACATATGAATTATTTTATTCCAAATGTTAAGCACATAAAAGAGCAACATTTCAACAATATTTTTAAAAAATTTCATCAAAAATTTGGGAAATTCAGCCGGCGGGACCTGGTTACCGGAGACCCCTCAAAAAAAGTGTCCTCGTGGTGGTCAGGATAACTCATAATAACTTTAACTGAAATTTAAAAAACCATTTTTTTTCTGATAGTCGATAAGTATAGCTCGTGATTGAACGAAGGATTTTTAAAAAATTGAAATTTGAATTTTTGGCAGAGTTGTATGCAAAATAGTTCAATTTTTGGTACAATTGACACTACGTATAGCCTTTTAAAATTAGTTATAATCGAAGAAAAACTTTCGTTCAATCACTAGTCAATGCTATTTTGAAGAAGTGTGCAAAATTTCAATGAGATCGGTGCAATAGTTTTTTAGCAATCGTGTCTACCGATTTTAAAAATAGTGTTTTGAGAAAAATGCGCTTTTTAAGTAGAAATTGAACAAAGATTTTTTTTAACTTACATAGAATCGTCGATTCCTGATCCATGAAGCAAAGATCCTGCTGCAGCGGCGATGCCCAGGACATCATTTTGTTCCTACGTTGATTTTTTGAAATCTTCAAACCCACGTAACCCCTTAAACCTCTGAGAAAGAGGACAGTGGCGTAGGATTGATGCGGAAGTACGTAGGATTTTTTTTATATTGCATAGTTCATTTGTTATTAACAATTATCTGACGATTTTTTAGGTAATTTTTTCACTTTCCAAAAATTTGCCTAAAAATCGTCAGATAATTGTTAATAACAAATGAATTATGCAATATAAAAAAAATCCTACGTACTTCCATAGAGAATGTATTTTTCAAGATATATTCAACATTTCAAGTGAATCGGTTGAAAATTGTCGGAGTTATGTTTCCGGCCAACTTAAAAAATGCAGTTTTGAGATAAACGCTGCACAGCCGCCATTTTGTCATTAATCGTTTGAAAAAAATTATCGTATACAGTCACTGATATGTATGATAAACACCCTTTTTTGTAATGTCGATTTATTTTGTAGTTTTCTGAAAAAAAAAAAATCCCCAACAATTCTATTTTTCCGGCTTTTTAGAGTGGTCTAACCCCTTAAAAAATATTCACTTTACTCACCTCATGAAATAAAAAGTTGTAAGCCGAATAGCCAACATTATTGTCGTGCCGATAGCCAACATTACTTTAATAGCGGCTTAAAAATATTCTTATTCATATAGATCTGTCTCATTGGCTATCAGCACATCTAGCTGTGTTGCTTGCATTTATCTAAAGGTGATTTTGAAAAAATCGAGGCTCAAATAATGTTGAGGGTGGGGCTATTATGGGATGAACCTTGGAAGTGCCCTAAAAATTATATTTTCCCATGGAATTCAAGTTTGCATCGTTGAAAGGCAACTTAACTATTTTTTCTTCAATTTCTCAATGTTTTAGCACATTTAAACTCCGCTAATTGAAGATGCTTATTCAAAGATCTGAAAATGAAATCGGCGACGAAAGTTTTTGGATAATTATAAAAATAAGGAAACGAAAGAATAAAATGAATTTTTCATGCGATGCATTGATGCAAACTTTGACATAATGATTCCCCATATATTCACAAACAGATGCTCATTCCGAGTGTCGGCACACAAAATGGCGCAAATTGTATCCTCCTAACTGAGAAAATGTGCCAATATACCCTTTTAATTATCAACGGTCCGATGAAATACGCGAATTCTCTTTCGACTCGAAAAGCACTCTCGTGCGTTATAATTTCTCGTGAAGAGCACAAAGTTCCACGCACAAATTTCCATTACGACGAGCAAGCACTTCGCAATTGCGAATAACAAAAAAATCGGCGATCAATCGCACGCGATTATCCGTAAAATCATCGAAGGCCGTTGAATGAAAGTGAACACAACAAAACGCAGAGACGCGAAAATGGCTCACCGCGAGATACTTGAAAAAAAGCAGGATCAAAAGCTGAATTAACTTGGAGTTTGAAAGAAAAATAAAAATAAACGAAAAATATATATAAAAACGGTGCAAGGAAACAAAGTTAGAAAAAAAAATTACATAGTATTCAGTCGCGCGTGTACTTGCAAGATAAAACATGGTAGCCATTTCGCACGAGTGACGCAGAAGTATTAGTTCCGCTTGCAATAATTCCGCGATGATTGCCACCGTGGAACGGGTCGGGGCCGCAGCAGCTTCTGTGAAAATACATCCGTCCGTACGAACTGAAAATGGCACATTTAGGTCTCCATATACCATATATGCAATTTTTTTTCCTTTTTGAAACCATTGTCTCGCTTCCTTTCCGCCGATTTTCAATGTCACACGGTATCGTGAGGCTCGTATTATATCCATCGACAATCTATGACCCACTTTCGTCCACCCAAATTAGAATCAAAAAGCGCAAATTGATTGCGGGAGACAATCTTCGTCTTCTGGGTTCGACCGATCTGCGCAAAATGGCGATTTCCGTTTTTGAGACCATACGTATCATGTGTGCCTCATTACGACTCAATATAATTATACACAGTAAAGAAAAAAAGAACAATGACGAAAACGGATTATAAATAAGTAATGTTGGGAAAAGGTGAAAAAAGGTATAACGTAACGGAGTAACTCTAGACGTGAACATGGGAGGACCTCTTCCATTGGTGGGATTAATTATTAAATAATTCCAATCGTTAAAAAAAAACTCATGAGAATCCCTACAGAGAAGAGATTTACCGGTGAAGCTTAAATAATAGCTACCAAATTGGTCCTCCGCCAAATTCTAGGTCTCTATGTCATTTATATTTTTTCATTAAATAAACAAAATACCCTTGTAGTCATATTAGCCTCTTCACGGTCACAATTTCATATTTACATGATTCTAAAAAGCTTCAATGTTCTTTAACGCAGTCAATTCACTACCAACATATTTTCACCACCTCGATTTACCACCAACCAGTTTTCATCCCCTTAATTTATCATAGAAATGTTTCTACTACCTTAACTCATGACCGACATTTTGTTGTCACATTAATTAACCACCGACACATTTTCCTTGTGTCAATTTCACATCGTCCAATTATAATTACCTTGATTCACCACCGACATGTTTTTATCACCTTGGCAAATGACGTTCGTCAATTTGCAGTCGTACGTAGAAAACTCTTCACCAAATTATGCGAATATGCATACAGGAATAAGACATTTAGATTGACAGTAGTGAACGAGCGATCGTTGTACAGCTGCGGCGATGTCCCATGGGTGAGTGACTACTTAGCCGGGTAGTTGCCCGACTTCTGAGCAGCTAGACCATACGGAGAAAAATTGAAACTAAATACATTCAGACGCACCCGTTTTTTCCAATTTCTCAAGATCTTATTTCTTAAGAGCTTCTTAATTTACCACCAACATATTTTCACTACCTCGATTTACCACCAACCAGTTTTCATCCCCTTAATTTATCATAGTAATGTTTCTACTACCTTAACTCATGCCCGACATTTTTTTGTCATCTTTATTAACCACCGACACATTTTTCTCATCTCAATTTAACATCGTCCAATTATAATTACCTTAATTCACCACTGACATGTTTTTATCACCTGCGCAAAAGACGATCGTCCTTTTGCAATCATACGTAGAAAACTCTTCACCAAATTATGCGAATATGCATACAGGAATGAGACATTTAGATTGACAGTAGTGAACGAGCGATGGTTGTACAGCTGCGGCGATGCCCATGGGTGGGTGACTACTTAGCCGTGTAGCTGCCCGACTTCTGAGCAGCAAGTCCATATGGAGGAAGAATGTAACTAAATGCAGTCAGACGCACGCGTTTTTTTCGCTTTTTCAACAGCTTAACGGAGACTTTGTCCTTGGAGTGTCATATTTCAGGTGTTTACATTTTATTTTTTTTAAAGGAAACGAGTAAAGCTTTTTGAGTGCGGTTTTTTTCTTGCTTTTATTCATGATATACAGAACGTTAAAATTTTTTTTAAACCAAAATGGCGGCCGTTGCAGCTCCGCGAAAACAGGTCCTCAAATCGCGGGAGGTAAACGGCTGACATCACTGCCCCCTCTTTGTTGATCTGAAACACAAATTCAAAGCATATTATCAATCTGTGACCCTTTGGTCATGGAATGACGGATGGGTTTTTCGTTTAGTACAAATTTCGGAAAATGGCGGCAATTTAAAAAAATCGAATTTTCGCGTTTTTTTCGCATAAAAAGATAAATAATAAATGCAAAAATGTATCTATCGAAAAAACGATCCGTCATTCCGTGAAGACATATTTTCTGAGTATGCTCTCCAAATTTCAGGTCGATATGTTAATTACAGCGGTCAGGAGAATGTCAGCCATTTTTAAAAACGTGTTTTCGAGAAAAACGCGTTTAAAGTTTTGTAATGTGTTTACACAAATGTGTTTATAATTACCGCTAATCAGCAATGCCTGGTCCATAGAGGCATCCCTCCTCTTGTTCTAGCTGCTCATGTTGAGCTCTAATTGATTTTTTGAAAATTTCAAGGACAAAGTCTCCCTTAATGAAAAAAAAATTCTTACAGTGCACGGACACAAAATAAGGCACAAATTTTTACTGTCCCGCCACCAACTGTCAACGGCACATGGCAATGCACCTTTTCCCTCACGCTCGTTAATTCTTCCTCCAGCTGCGCTCTGTTCTCTTGGCATTAAATCAACGCGCGGTGTTGAAAAGCTATCGCGTATCTGAACAAGCTCGAGCGCCAAGACTGAGAAACTGCCGAATCGGCCAGTAAAATCCTCTTGGACTCGTCCTGCAAAATAGCCGCTCCTTCTCGCACATACCTGTTGAGTGGTCTCGCGGGGCCGGTAAACTCTCCGTAACACTCGCGGCTTGGGAAAGGGCTTCGAGGTTTCGCGGTTTAAAAGAGGTCGATTATTTTGATCCCACATGAGAGAACCGCAGGGACAAGAGCGAAAGAGGAAAAAAAACAAGTACACATACACACATAGATACAATGAATATATGCATTACACATGGTTCGAGAGTGATCCAAATTTGGTGTTACACATACCTGATTTACATGCAACTTGATAGCTACACGTAAACACTTTACCAGGCCACAATAAAATAAAAAAACGTCAGCCAATATAATTGCTGATCGAAAAATCCATCGAGCTTCCCAATCAGCATGCCCCTGATGCAGAAGCAACGTTTTACCGCATTGCTACGAACAGTTTTAATTGGTTTTCGGTCTACGTGTACCATTCACCATACTCTCAACTTTCACGTACACACATGAGTCATTTAGTGCCGTTTCAACGGGCCTCCCATGCTCTTTGCTCACTGCGGACTCCGCACGAACTGTCATCCTTCGAACGTTGTCAATTCGAGCTCTCGTGCCCGATAATTTCCAAAGATTATTTTCATAATTGGGATATTTTGAATGGACTTTCAACGGCAACAAGATCGAGTGCACAGGTGTGCAAAGTAACGTAGAAAAATTGACATTTTTGGGGGATTTCATAATTGAGCTGCTAGTTTCAACGGGGCCGGAAATCGCGATGCACGACATTAAAAGGATCGTGATTCGTCGTCGTAATACCCTAAATAATACAAATGTCCTGAAAAAACGCGTACACTGAGAAAAAAACCAATTGAATCAAAAAAATATATTGGTTGATCCAAATAAATGTGCTGCTGCGGAGTGCCACCGATATATGAGATTGTTACAATACTATAAAATATTGGAAAATGTGATTGATTTAAATAACATATTATTTTATTTCAAAAAGCTCTTTTGTTCTCTGAATATCTACATTTTCCTTCAAATAAAATTATGTTCTATTGAAATCATTCTATATACAATCGGTAGATGTATGGATGAAATAATTAAGCGGTTGCTATAACATTGTTTATTTCGTACAAAAATGTAATCAATAGAATTAATTATTACTGTACTGCATTGAAACAAATATGCCATGGGACGTAAGTTTTTCAATTTGTTTCAAATCTTAAATAAAAAGTGAGCATTAGAATGATCATCCACGAAAATAGTGAAGAGAATATCAGATATTCAACTGATATGAACAGATACTACACTTTGATCTTAGCCACAGGGCAAGAAACGATACTCTTTAGAGTTTCTCCGGTGTTTGAGTAGATTTTCGGTTCGCGCTACGCTTACGACAAACGAGCGCGTGTGCGGCTTCTAGCGGTTACTCCGAGAACTACGGGTTTCCTCTCACCCATAATTTCGGTGGCGCTCGGCCATTATTTGGTTGAATTTGTTCAAGAAAATGCGCAAAAAACGAATTTTATTTTCGCATAATTTTTTAACCAATTCAGACATTTGCTTAATATTTTTCAATCAAAATAAAATATTAATATCTTGACGAATAATGTACTTGGAAATCATATCGGATATGGTGAAAAAAATAAAATAACATATTTACTCAATAGAAATTTTATCCGAATCAAACGAGCGAAATTCAATTTTTCTTGTATACTCGAATCAACAATATTCATGTTATCAATTGAAATGCTTTTTGTTGATCGTTGCAGAAAATGCATTCAAAACTATATAATTTGTTCGCGATAATTTTTTAGATAGTTTCAATAATATATTGTTCTCGGCTAACAATATATCTTTTGAATGAAAAAACAACTTTTAATTTTATCATGTTATTAAAGTCAATAGGGTCTTGTTTGGACTATTAAATCCGATTATTTACACCAACAATTTTACAATTGAATCAACGAAATTTCACTAAATAACACCAATGATATTGGATCAATGATTTTTTTCTCAGTGTAGCATAGAGAGAGCGAAAGATAGATCGTAAATGGATCGTAATCATAAAAAAAAACAGATGGAAACGGAAAGCCGGAAGGTCGCGTGTGTACGGAAGAAATGGGAAGCTCGCTGGAGCTTTCCGAGAGGCTGGAAAGTGTAGAGTACGAAGATTGAGAGGATGAGAGGCCTGGTGGGAAAGACGTGCAAGAACCTCGTCAAACACCATTTCGACGTCAGCTCACTCGCTCTTCTTCTCTGATGCCAGTTGTCATGAAATTTTCTCGAAACAGAAAGTACTGTGAAATATCTTTGAAATATTGAAGTCGCGTTCTTGAAGATATACATACGCTTGCATACGAAGACACACTCGATAACGTTATATCCCGAGACAAGAAGATATTCTCGACGACGAACCTTCTCCGTATGCACTTGTGAGACACTCTTGTCCCCATCGAAGCCATCTGCGCTGCAAGAGAATAACAATAATCGGATTCGACGTTGTCCAATACTTCGGCGCGGACGGTTGCCCTCGTGTGTCGTCGAGAAAATTGTACAATCTCGGAACTCAATAGAAGAATCCTATTCTCGACGGTGTTGTCGGATTTAGTTCCGGACATCTAAGTTTTGGACGTAATGAGCATGGACTTTTATTATAAACATAACAAATTTACATTTATCATAAACGGATTTACTTTTATCATAAACATAACATAACGACTTTTAACATAAACATAACGAATTTAACGAACATAACGAATCTCACGCTTTTGAAATGCAGTATAGGAATAATCTACAATGAAGTTTGCATAGTTGCAAAGTAAGGCAATTTCTTTTTTGAATTACTTGATTTTTTGTGGGTTTAGGGTGCAAGAATCACCAAACGTTTTTTGCGCATTGGAGATCTACGACCCCGTTCAAGGAAAAAAAGATTTTGGGAAGCAATAATAATGGATAAATAAATTACGAAATGAATTTTCGTTGCATTTCAACGATGCAAATGTGAAGGCTAAAATCAATTTTGGAGATACTCTTCGCATGTTTCGACAATTGGTGTGAACAATATCAAGGCTGATAGAAGCCCAGCAAGGAAGGTTGAAAATGAAATAAAGTAATGTCCTTCATTGGACGTTGCCCAGCCTCTTAAGGGGGGAAACACCTTTAGGCGAAGAAAAATTTGTTCATGTTCAGGATTTTTTTTTAAGGAATGATTTCTTCGCCCTTTTTGAGACTTAGGGTATGTTTTATTACTACTTTTGGCTGTAAATATGGTATTTTTTAAATCAATCTTTAAAAAGATCGCAGGTATGACACGGTCTTCTAAACGTAGCATCGGTGGGATTAATCTGCAAAAATCTAACGAAAATGTTTCTTTTATTGACACTCATACGCAGGATGTGAAGCAAGAAAAAGTGAGAAATTATGAAAATCGATGACATGGTACGGTTTGAAACAAAAAAATTGAATCTTCCGAAAAAAATTGCTACATTTTGCAATGAAAAATACTTTATTTATAACTTTTACAAAAATGTATTCATGTTTTAGGCAATAGGGTTAGAAAGATTTTTACCAAATTTCAGTAGAATCGATCGATTGGTTTTTTAGCGATACCTCCCGGCAGTTTTGAAAATGCAGTTTACAAGACGGTGCCATATGTCCCCCATTTTTAAAGATTAAGAGGCTATTCTACTGTGATGGCTCAAAAAGTAAGTTATTTTTAATTTTTTTTTAATATGTTGCTTGTATCAGTACAGCAGAATAGAAAACAATTATTTGTTGCATATAAATGTATATTTATTTAACGGCGTTGATGATTTGCGCTCTCCAGGTAATCGGAAACAAAAAATTGAAAAAAATTCTTAATCTGTATGAGTGTCGCTATCGCCCGAACTAGGATAATTATTTTGCATGCAAAATAACAAAATGGCGTCGTTTTTTGCAAAATAATTCGGAAAACTCGTTTTTTTCGTCATAATTCGGGCAATAGTATAAGTTCAAATTAATATTTTGCAATAAGCCTAGTTCAGGAGACAGCCATACATGTGCTGAATATGCAGTAAAATTTTTAGACCGAACGCTTAAGCCGCTTTTCCGAAATCACCAACGCCAGGTGAAAAACACTTCGAACGAATGTTTTGGCATTTAATTTTCGTTTTCGTCAAAAAATAAATTTAGGGCCATAAAATATGGATAATTTACTACAAAAAAGTCTCTACAAAAAAAAAACAAAAGTGCACTCGAAGGGTTAAAGTTTACTATACCATACTATACAATACTAACCGGTAGAGCGTCCTTTTACTCACACAGTGAAAAGAGAGATTGCTACTATACAGTAAATGCATAGAAGTATACGTGTAGGGGAGACCGGGGCAAAATGGTATAGCGGGGCAAAACGGTACCGGGGCAAAACGGCACTGGGGCATAATGGGATCGGGGCATAATGGGATAGCAAAAAATGAAGTTTCTTGATGCTTGATTTGGGGCAAAATGGGATAGGGGCAAAATGGAACACACAAAAATGAAGTGTCGCAGCCCGCTGAATTTGGGGCAAAATGGGATGACAGGAAAATTCATGCTTCGGCTCTATGAAAGAGCTGTTGAAACATAATCTAATCTAAATGGTGCTTGTGGTTCGTTTCAGTCCACATATACGCAGATAATACGGACTGACCGATATATTTGTCGACACATATCCGTCGATTTCATGGGGACCGGCGGTCCTAGTTTCATAAAACAATTTACGTAAAAATTGATAAGAGTTAGATTTTCATCAATGGCTTGAAAATCAGTATCAGTAACGTGCAGTTGGCAGAAAATAAATAAAAAAAAAACAAAGAAAGATAAAAACAAAAAAAAACCATAAATTGCACGCGTCAGATTATAAAAATTACTTGATTATTTAAATAATTAATAACGACAAAGAAATTGTACCAATCGAATAAGAAGGCTCAAATAACAATTTACGTCAAGTTTGGTACAGTTCTGACCACAGAATCAAAAGTAATTGTTTAACAAACTTTAATAACAAATGGGCCCACTATTAATGTGCCCATGCTGACGATAACTTAATCGAGTCCGTTTGCGACAATTGTGCCGATAAAAATTAACTTAGTTAAACAAGTAATAAAAATTAAACATTGCCACCGTTAAATTATAGTATCGTAAGTAGAGTGTGACCCAAATATCGTGTAACATTCAATAAAACCTGTTTTCACTCATTTATTACCCCTCGTTTTTTACCCCTGCATTTCTTTCGTTTCTGCATCGAATTATTCCACTGTCCCATTTTGCCCCGATCCCGTTTTGCCCCAACCGCCTCTTTCTGAGGAGCCTGATTTTCTCCGGCCCATTTTGCCCCAGTCCCGTTTTGCCCCAATGACGTATTTTCCAGCAGTGTTGATTTTCACTATTCCATTTTGCCCCAAACCCGTTTTGCCCCGGTCCCATTTTTCCCCGGTCCCATTATGCCCCGCTATACCATTTTGCCCCGGTCTCCCCTATATGTATATACTTAGGCATAAATTCAAAACAGCTGTTCCTAAAAGCTGCCAGGGACGCCGTGCTAGAGCGCGTGCACCGAGCGCTTCTACTTTGAAGCGCTGTACTGGGTCGACAAAGTGAAAATGCATAAAATTAAAATTCAATATTTTTTCCCCCGTCACAGTAGAATAGCCCCCTAATAAACAAAAATACCATGCGACAGCCAAACATAGTAATAAAACATACCCTAAATCTCAAAAATAGTGAATTAATATTTTCTTAAAAAAAAGTTTTCAAAATCATCATTTTCTTCCTCACCTCCACAGTATGGATATTTCCTCGCCTCCTCAAATGAAAAGCCAATTGCCAAGCTTTGAAAATGGAATTTCCTTAAGGCCAAATAGATTTTTCCTGATGCGATTAGGAATCATTTATATTAATTCGCGTTTAAATTGAAACGATAAGAAAACTAGAAAAGAAATTGAGAGAGATAGCCCAGGACTGCAAAACTTATTGAACATTACGAACTGGCAACTGATTCAGAACCACGAGTATGCGAAGCCCAACCGCCGCATGAACCACAGCACCATCAACCGGATGTGAAGAAATAAAACGCGGCGGAAGGAATTAGGGATCATGATGAGGGATTGATGAGGAATCGATCGAACGATATTAGGCCTCGTTCTAGCGGCAAATGATCTGAGTAATCCGATCCGATTAGTTCATTATGTATTTGGCACGAGACGCACGTGGAAATGTCGTAACACAATGGAAAATGGTGCGGGGCCCGATACGCGACCCGGCACAATCGAAAGTCCACCAGGACTCTCGTCCCGTTGCAACGTCCTATAGAGTATCGGAAGCCTCGTCTATTTTGATGATATTTGGTCAGCTTATTCGTCGCTGGATAAGCCAACAATGTAGTATCTAACTTTGCGCCGATCGAACTATACGACAATCCCGTACGGACTTCAATGTTCTCTACGTTATGAGAGTGAATAAAATATGCGCCACGAATAATTCCATCGCGAACGTCATCATTGGGAAAATTACATTTCGAATTCGATCACCCGTCTCGCCGTAACAACACTTTCGTTCTGTCTCGATCACGAATCCTGGTGAATTGTTGATTGCAAAAATGAACCAATCGTTGCCCCTGATCATCACGAAATATCCATAAGAAAAGAAGTCAAGAGAGTCCTAATTAGGGCATGTTAGGGTTCCATAGCTCCTTAAGTACACGAATAATTGTTGTATGATCCTCAATTACTTGCAAACTATTTGCGAATGAATTTGCCTTTAAAAAAAACAGTAATCTACAAATTGACGCCAGCGATAATTATTGATTCTCAACATTTGTTATTTTTCGGTCAGTGTCGAAAATTTGACAGATCGAACATTTTCAAAAATGAATGCGATAATAATTGGACTTCAATATAAAGGGTGTGTCAAAATGACCTGACATTTTAAATTGCTCGCTATTTGTTTGTGGCGAACATGGAGTACTAATCTTTGACAGCTGGCATCACGAAATGTTCGTGAGAAAAGAAGTCAAGAAAGCCTCAATTAGGGCATGTCAGGGTTCCATAGCTCGTTAAGTACACGAATAATTGTTGTATGATCCGCAAATACTTGCAAACTATTTACGAATTAATTTGCTTTAAGGCGTTACCCCCACTTGTAGCGCAAAAAAGGCCTTTTTCATGAATTTTTTTTACAGAAAACTACAAAACTTTTTTAATCGATCAATATACCATCTTAAAGAACACGTCTTGAAGAACTTCCAGTAATTTTTTTATTAAAAAATATTACATTGTTTAGTGGCAAATGGCCGTCAATGAAATAATGTTTTTATATACACGGTTTGCGGTGACCAACATTGCGGCGAAGTGGATCATCTGAAAAAAAAAATGCGGATGGATTTAGTCAAATATAAGTATAAACTAGTCTTTAATCGAAGGATTTAAAAAAATATTCATTTTTCACAAAATGGCGGACAGTCAAAGTTAATGGTTCGATTTTAACGAAAAAAACGGCCGTTTTTTGGCTATAAAGCGGCCATTTTTTCGAAAAAAAAAAAATCGAACGATTAAAGACTACATTTTTATGTATTAAATAAGCCTGCAAAATTTCAAGAAGATCGGTTCATTAGTGCTCGAGTAATCTTGGTCACCGACTTCAGAAATGCCATTTTGAGAAAAACGCGTTTAAAGTTTCAATTTCAGTTTACACGAAGAAAATATTTTTTTTTGTAAACTTACATAGAGTCATCTACTGCAATAAAAAAAATCGATTTTTTCAAAATCGCAAGTGGGGGTAACCCCTTAAAAAAGAACAGTATTCCACAAATCGACGCCACCGATAATTGTTGATTCAAATGAAATGAATTGTTGATTCAAATTTGTCAAATGAAAAACCTTTTCAAAAATAAACGCAGTAATAATTAGACTCGAAAATACTTACTGAATATAAAGAGTATCTCAAAATGATCTGACATTTTAAATTGCCCGTTATTTTTTGTGGCGAACATAGAGTACTAATATTTAACAGCTGTGAGTATTGAGGATTAGTCATGGAGTATTACACGACCGGGCAACGCATAGAAATTATTATTTGCTGCATTGTTACTGCATAGTTATTGCAGACGAAGTTTCATGGTCGGGTTTTCGGAAAGGAAAAATGTATGCCAATGATCCACAGACCATTCCGGACCTCAAAGAAGCAATTGGACGCACCATTAATAAAATTAGTCCCCAGTCATGTCAAAATGTTATTGAAGATTTCGTCAAAAGAGTGAACATTTGCAAACAGAGACGAGACGGCCATTTATCGAATTCCACACATAACCTCCATGTTCGTACTTCATATAAGAATGAAAATTATCATGCTTTTCAAATAATACGTTTTATTAATCAATTAAAATGTGAGGTCATTTTGAGAGACCCTATAATATTCTTGTCACTGATTTCAGATTTTTGAACCAAAGAGTAATAAAAATAGGAGTGAGGGATGCACTGTGACAGATAGACATGACGAAATGTTAAGCCCAGTGGCCTCGGGGCTTATAATGACCCTAAAAAATTCACGATTTTTCCTCGTACGAGGACCTATTTTTAAGTATTTTTAAATGCGACTCGTGTGAGTCTGTAATGAAATCGTTATGGGTCCAACTACGATCGAACGAGCCTCGTTCGAGAATATATTTAGATTCGTTTTTCATGCCTTGTGTGTTTACAGCCGTTCATAGCCGGATATAATAATAACATATATATATATATTTGACCCTCTTATCTCTGCGACCCGAAATAACTCGGTAATTATCGACGTTACAAAAAAATATTCCAGACAAAAGTTGTACGATGTGAAGGGCGCCATCAAATACTACAATTTTTTTTTCATTTCTGTGGAGGCGCTGACGCACAGTGAAGGTCACCTCCACTTTTTTAAATGGAATGGTATATTTTTTCAACCATCTCGTGGAGCACCTCAAGCCGCACAAAAAACATTAGGGAGTCAAAGTCGTTCAAGGTCACTCAAGGTCACCTATTTAGATTTGTATCATCGATACTGACCTTCACTGTGCGTCAGCGCCGCTACCGAAATAAAAAAAAATTGGTCGCATTTGATGGCCCCGTTCACACCGTACAACTTTCGTCTGGAACATTTTTTCGTGACGTCGATAATTACCGAGTTATTTCGGGTAACAGAGATAAGAGGGACACCCTATATGTATATATATATATATCATATGTTATTTATTATAATTATTGTCTTTCTATGAATATGTATTATTTATGATCGTTGTGATTTTCTTAGCGCCATGCTTCAAAAAGTCTGTATGGCAACTACAAGTTGTGCCTGCGGAAGCTGTGTGGACATCTCTGTGCCTTTACAAAAGCCTGAATCGTGTCTTTTTTTTTCTTTCGTTGCATAATATTAATGTTATCGTACATTATTGTTAATTGACGAATTTAACGGATGATGTTTCTTATCGTTATTATGATGACAATGCGAGCGTATTGGGCCCAAATTGTTCCGATGCATTATAGAAAGACATGAATTGCCAAGCATATATTGATTAGTGAATCGCATCAGACATTTGTTATCCGTAACGTTACTGTGTACTCATTATCATTGAATAGTTGACGGAATCGTACGGATAGAAAAGTACGCCTCAAAAATGAATCGCCGTATTTGCAGCTTGGCGTTATATTGGACGATTTTTTTCTTGAATGGCGAATTTTTTTTTTTTTTTTAATTTTCTTTCGTCGAATACGAGAATGTGATTTTAACGTTTGGACTCGTGCTGTGATGTAACGCAGGTCGATCTGAGACACATGGATGAAAAAACTGGTAGCAACGTCGTAGAAGTGGGCGTCGACTTGTCCGAGTTCTACATGTCCGTCGAATGGGATATATTGGAAGTGCCTGCCGTTAGGTGAGTAGCTCGTTTCCATTTTTCTCACCCTCCCTCGGAACCTTTTAGCACCCGAGTCTTTGCCAAGTCGACCGGTCATCCATCCAAGTATTTGCTCGGGATTTTTCTTCTATTTAAAAGCAGCCGTAGAGGCAAAAAAAATGAGATGACTTTATGTTTGAAGAACCGGGGTTTGCATATTTTTTGTTTTCTCTTCACACCCAGTCCATGGTGGAAATGTTCGAAATTATGCTCCCGATATTATTCGAAAAGCGATTTGGTTCGATTTAAATTCCTTGCAAACTTCCAACCGTCACGGATTCCTCGGCGAGAGAGGCAAAATTCATTTTACATTGAAAAATGTGCCAGTCCAATGAGCTCGAAGATTGTCGGGCCCGTTGGACTCGGTGACGCGAGACACCTGTCTAATTGGTAAGCATCGATTTTCCCCTGTCGATATTTCCGTTAATCGACCGACAACTGCGAGACACTCAGTCGTAGGCATTCCCCATTTCCAGGCATTTCCAACGCCCTAATGGAGAAAAAAGATTTTACCTTCGGATGACATTTTTTTTCTTGGAACATTTCAGTCTTCAATTGTAATGGAATTTAATTTAATTCTTCATGAGCGAAAGAGAGAGACAGTTTCCCAACAGGATCGACTTAAAGTCTTAAAAGCTTTCAATCCAACGAAATCATCTTGCAATTTTTTTCAACTCCTTTCCCGTGCAATCAGTGCACGCGTTATTAAATTAAACGCTCATCCAAATGATTGCGGAAGTCGAGCAAAAAAACTTGACAATTTTCTGTTGAAAATGGTACTTTTCTTAAAGTTTATTCGACACATCAAATCGACGGCGTGTACGAAAGAACATTAACCATAATAAATTAACCTTGAATATTTACCCTGCGAGGTAAATATTGATTTACATCTTTTTTGGAAAAAAACAATTCGTAAAATATCGTCCATTTCGTTCTTCATTTTCTTTATATGTATATTTTGCTTCCTCATGAAGAATGTGTTTCGTGATTTTTTTCCGACAGTTTAATGAAAATCTATTCAAAATGTTTCGTAGCGTCGAAAAATGACGTTTGTAAAAAAAGCCACGTCCAATATCACACAGCGTTATTCCGACGAAATTAAATCGCGGTTTGCACTTTCACAAAAATATCTTCACGCTGTAAATTTATCAGGATTTCAGATATTCCGATAACTTTTTGCACATAAAAAGTGTTTTTCATAGCAGAAAAATCGAGATTTGATTTTGGGAAAAGGGATCAAAGTGTTCATTTTTCTCATTTACCATTTTTGAATGAAAATTTTCATTATAATATTTTTTTAAACGTTGGATTACCGAATAATTCTTTGCACATAATTAGAATATTACAGAAGAAACTATTATGGAAAAAAGTGACTTAATTCAGCAGGAATAGATGCAAAAGTTTAAATTCAAAGTGGGTTTTAATTTCTTCGAAGAAATCGAAACTCAAAAGGAAGGGTAATGGTGAAATAACTTCACATGGAAAAAAATGCTACATTTTATTATACAAAATAAAATTGCGTGGATTTGAAACTTACTTTGTGATTAATTTATTTCGGTCCCAAGGCTGGCCATATAACGGAGCTTTTTTTAATAGAGCCCCTCTGCGAGGAGCCAAAATTGAAAGACCTACTCATGGTGCTAACGTGTTGAGTATCAAAATTCAGATTTACCCATAGAGACAACTTTGTGTAAAAATAAAACAAACTTGCTCGAATGGTCAACTATAGGGGTGGCATAAATCAATGAGGAGGCAGCGTGAATTTTTTTTTGGCCTTCACAGCCTTCAGAGATCCCACAGTTATCATCAAGAATCGCTTAAAGGGAGGGTACGGGTTTCAGCGTGAAAAAAAAACACTTTTTTGTGAATTTTTCTCATCTATATGGATAGAGTAAATTTATTGAAACCTTTTGTACATTGTTAAGTGTCATTTCAACAACATTCCGTGAAATGTGTACGCGAAAATATCCACAAACAAGCCGGTGACAAAGCTTTTCCAAGAACGCCTTTGGAAAAACACGATTTGCGGTCTTCACTGTATCTCAGCTAGAAATTATCTGAAATTAAGTACCATTAAAATTTAGTCAAAGTATCATCAAATCCTCCCCCCAACGGTCTTTGATAATTTTTTTTTATTTCTAAATTTTTGGTGGTCATGTAAAGTGAAAAGTGCTATATTTCACGAAAAATTCCGCCATTTTAGGGGTGAAAAACCCCCTCAATGTAAAAAAAAATCTCAAACTAACCGTTCGGGGGAGGTATTTATATGTAGAAAGTGTGTACCAAGTTTGAAATAAATCGGTCATGTAGTTTTCAAATGGCAGTGAACACGGACTTCGAAAAAGTGGTTTCGAGAAAAACGCGGCACCGGCTTGTTTGTGGATATTTTCGCGTACAAATTTCACGGAATGTTCTTGAAATGACACTTAACAATGTACAAAAGGTTTCAATAAATTTACTCTATCCACATAGATGAAAAAAAATCGCAAAAAAGTGGTTTTTTCACGCTGAAACCCCTACTCTTCCCTTAACAAAAAGAGGACTTTTCACTGTGAAATAGAACACTCAATAAATCGTATCCGGATCATATTTTCAACATTCTTGAACAGTTTCAAAAATACTTTCGAACGTCTTTAATTTGACATAAGAAATGACAATCCAGCTTGAACATAAATTGGTTTTTCTTGTCTCTTTCAGAAATGAGAAATTTTACACATGCTGTGACGAGCCTTATCTCGACATAACGTTCAACATAACGATGCGAAGAAAGACCCTATTTTACACCGTCAATATCATCATACCCTGCATGGGAATTTCGTTTCTGACGGTACTGACTTTCTATCTGCCGAGCGACAGCGGCGAAAAGGTAAGTAAAAACGTAGTTCAAGTAAAACCGCCCGCAGCCGTACATCAGTCTCATGAAATAATTAGTCGATCCGCCCAGGGGCCCGTCCCATTTTTTATTCTCGCCCTGAAGTAACTTCGCGATAGCCTGCGTATCTTTTTAATCGTAGTTTTACGTCACGAGCTTGGAAGCCAAGCGGCTGGGACGTTGGGGTATCCTTTGATAAGAAGCTTCCCGGCTCAAAGAGCTCGGTCTCGGCTTCGATGAGCTCTGTACACACATAAAAAGACGCGGCAACGTTTTATAGCCGATGAGTGAGAAAGTAAAATTCACGATATTACTTTGAAATATAATCCACCCTGCACGAAGCCTCGGACTAACTAACCTCGGCCCCGCCATAAATCTATACTCAACCTTTCTTCAACTTTAAAAACTCCGCGCGCGAATTACATTTTTTTTACGAGCACATAAATGTCCCTGGCGCTTTGTTCTTTGCCGATATCTGAGCAATGAAAAAACTTGCACATTGCTTCCTGAATAATTTTATTCGCTCCCAAGGCTGGCCATATGAGTAAGTTTTTTTTTTGCACCAAGATAAAAAACAAACTTGCGCATAGGGTCAACTTTGAAAGCGAAATGAACTCAATAAGGAAACACAGTGCAAGTTCATAACTTGCATCATTTTATTTTGCACAATAAAATCCAACACTTTTTTTCAGTTGATTAGATTCTGCCTAGAGACTAGTGGGATTAGACTAGTGGAATTAGACTAGTGACATTAACCTAGTGAGATTAGACTAGCGGGAGACTAGTGAAATTAGACTAGTGAGATTAAACTAATGAGATTGGACTAGTGAGATTAGAGTAGTGGGACTAGACTAGTAAGCTGAGACTGGTGAGATTGGACTAGTGAGATTGGACTAGTGAGACTAGACTGGTGAGATTGGACTGGTGAGATTGGAGTACAAGATTGGACTAGTGAGACTACACTAGTGAGATTTACTAGTAAGATTAGAGTAGTGAGATTCGACTAGTGAAATTGGACTTGTGCGATTGGACTAGTGAGATTAGACTGAGGAGATTATACTATTGGGATGCGATGACTCTGGTCTCATCTTCACTTGAAAATAGGTAGGTAATTAGAATAATAATTGAGTAGGTAATTAGACTATTAAATTAAACTAGTGAGATTTGACTAGTGAGAATCGAATTAAGACTAATTTTAAAAACCTGGTCGATTATTAAAGCGCGACTGCATCTCCATTTTTTTTAAATCTTTGCACATTTTTTATAAATGAAATGTATCCGCGAAAAGTGTATCTTCTAGCCCTTGTAGCATCGAGAGCGGAGAAAAAAAAGCATTTTGCTGAAGGTTCATTATCGGATGAGGGAAAAATTCTCGAGCTTGTGGGACATGGTTTGATGGGATAGTAGCGAAGCCGTAAGTTACTGGCCCATGGGAGATTCGTGACGTTGTATCGTTTACACACGTGTTCGTGTAGATAACGTTTTTATTACCGTCCCACCTCCATAGCCGCGCTTAATGTTTAGATCCTGTGAGCCTAACTCGCGTTTGCATCGTAACGTTGTTTACGATCACATATGTATACGTGCGTGACTGCCCATCCTGGGTACCGTCAACGTGGAGCGAAAAAGGCGCAAGTCACGCGATTTTATACGAACTGCCAAGTTGGTACTGCCAATTCGGTGAATCCGTGGTCCAGATATGTATAAATTAAATACGTGTGAAAAACAGATATATACAGGGTGGCCCGAAAGTGACGTTCAGAAGGCAAATCTGGATGCCTCGTATCAATACCTATCCAAATTACCCCTATGTATATTCTACGATCTTTTGTAGTTTTCGAGGAAAAACCATTTTTTTGTTTTTCTGCGTTGATTTACCCGCGTTGGTTTCCCCGCGATTTGTTTATTTGTGTTATCGTTATGCGGTGCACTGTTGAGCAATAAATAAATGACCAACTGAACACTAATGTGAATGTCTTAGATTTTCATCAAACGGTAAGAAAATGGGTTCGAGGAAATAAGTCACTAAAGTTCAGACGACAACAAAAAAATACTTACACTAGTCTAAGGACTCCCAAGTGCTTCCAAAGTCCTCCAAGAAGAAGATACATACGCAAAAGAGAAAAAATCAACACCCATCCGTCAGAAAATTCCGAAAAAAAAATTGAAAATTCGTCGAAAACTAAAAAAGATCTTAGAACATACATGGGGGTGATTCGGATACGTATT
>OX101786.1:15905193-15909690 GCA_944452715.1 Ophion slaviceki | reverse complement strand
AATATTGACGTTCAAATACGAATACTACAATAATACAAATAATATATGACGAAAAAAAAACAAAATGACGGCGCTGGAGGTGCTTGAATGTGGCTCCTAGAGTTTGCGCCGTGGAACGCCCAGGTCCTTGTACTTAACTAAAATCAACGAAACAATTTTTTTTTTCATTGAAATTAATCATTCCGCTTTGTATGAACCTAAATTTAGTTTAAAAAATGGAAAATTTGAGGACAAAAAGAAGAAAAACACTTTTTTTAAAACAAATCGTTAAAAACAATTATTATAACAATTTATACGAAATTTTAGGTATGTGCAAAGGCCGATAAGTTAAAGAATATCTATACAAAATTTCAAGTTTATTGGTTCATTGTTTTTTGAGTTCCACGGCACGGACAAGAACACGTTTCGAGAAAAACTCAATTGAAGTTTTCGTTCTTGATAAGTAGAGTTCAGAGTGATTTATAATTACCCAAGTTCAATCTGCGATGCCAGGCCTATAAAGCAAGCCTTCTTCTAGGAGATCACTAATCTGGGCTGCATTTTTCTTTTTTTTTCGAACTGTTTGTGTGAAAACGAAAAACGACGGTTACAAAGTCCGAATTTTTCTTTACAATCGTCGGACGTGTCCCCTATTATTCAAAAAATAAACTAGCAAACTTGTTCGGCTAAGAAGTTAAAAGGTAGAGGCCGCAAAGGGCGCGCGCTCGTTTACCTACTCTCGGTACTATTGGAAGGCATCACTTCAGTGACTTCTTAGGGACCTTTAGGACTTTCTGTTGAGCTTCAAACTTTGGAAATATATTCTTCAGATACTAAATGAATTTTTAAAGCAATACAAAAATTGATATCTGCAGGAGGTTCGCCCCTTAAATAATAATCAGATCACCTCTATGACTTTTGACGATACGCCATGCATTCCTCGTCGCAAAGTCCTTGTGGCACATCATGAGCCAGCGGGAATGTTACGACGCTACGCGTACAAACAAATACGTGAATGCACACACGTTCATATGTGTACCATGAAGTATTTTATTGTTGCAGGTGACGCTATCGATCTCCATACTTATCAGTCTTCACGTCTTCTTCCTTCTCGTCGTCGAGATTATTCCACCAACTTCGTTGGTCGTACCGCTCCTCGGCAAATATCTCATATTCGCCATGATACTCGTCTCCATAAGGTAAGTCGATCGCTTTATTCAACGATACGTTGAGGCAAGGGGAAAAAAGCAAGCACGTGAAATCTGATTCCGGTAGAAGCGTTTTTCTTCCGCGATAAGGCACCCTCTCGTCCTCGGCGCCGAAGCCTTTTGGTAGCTCGGAGTTTTCAGCTTGGCACTTATCCAGACATCTTTCTCTCTCTCTCTCTCACTCTCTTTGCCTCTCTCTCTCTCTTTCTCTCACTCTCTCTGTTAAAATCAAATGATTTACGTGGAAAATTCCATCGAGCATCGGGCTAGATATTTTCCCCGTTCATTTTCCCCAGAGGCATCCAACTCCCGGTTCCTTCCTGGCTCGCTTGATATTTACACCCTCAAGGGACCTTCGGCCTTCCCGCTGGGTTACTTCAATTCCATCAGACCTATCGGATGTTTCCCGAAGACGAGACTTTTTTTTTCGTACGCGCGACCCGGTTGTCATATCGTAGAGGCAAAAGCGAATGAACATTGCGATGAATGAAAGATGTGCATAGGCACTATGTGATCAATGGAAGACTTGGAGCAAAAGAGAAAAATGCACCCTCGCGAAAATTGAAGCCAGGTCGGATTGTGCCCTCATCTACAGAGCAGGAAACACGAAGATGGCTGTGTGACTGCGTCTCATCGAACTCGACCTAGCTAATGGTACACATGACACATAGATGTGCACGGTCTGCCTACAAGCCACATTGGTGGCCGTGGGCTTGAAGTGGCCAACTTTTAGCTCAGTAATATGAGGCGCTAGTGTCGGAGAAGCTGGACAGCATGAAGACTCGCGGTTTGCCGAAAATCTGTGTTCAATTGTAAAATTGTTGGTATAAATAAGCGGATTTATTAGTCCGGACAAAACGCTATTGACTTTAATAACATGACAAAATTGAAGGTTTTTTTTTCATTCAAAATATATATTGTTAGCCGAGAACAATATATTATTGAAACTATCTAAAAAATGATCGCGAACAAATTATATAGTTCTGAATGCATTTTCTGCAACGAACAAAAAAGCGTTCCAATTCATAACATGAATATTGTTGATTCGAGTACACAAGAAAAATTGAATTTCGCTCGGTTGATTCAGATTAAATTTCTATTGAGTAAATATGTTATTTTATTTTTTTCACCACATCCGATATTGATTTGCAAGTACATTATTCGTTAAAATATTAATACTTTATTTTGATTGAAAAGTATTAAGCAAATGTCTGAAATGGTTAAAAAATTATGCGAAAATAAAATTTGTGTCTTGCGCATTTGGTTGACAAAATTCAACCAAATCATGGCCGAGCGCCACCGAAATTATAGGTGTGACGAAACCCGTAGTTCTCGGAGTAACCGCTAGAAGCCGCACGCGCGCTCGTTTCTCGTAAGCGTAGCGCGAACCGAAAATCTACTTAAACGCCGGAGAAACTCTAAGAGTATCGCTTCTTGGCCTATGGCGAAGATCAAAGTGTAGTATCTGTTCTTATCAGTTGAATATCTGATATTCCCTCCATCGATATTCCATTGGATGCCTGATATTTTCTCCACTATTGTTGTGGATGATCATTCTAATGCTCACTTTTTATTTAAGATTTACAACAAATCGAAAAACTTACGTCTCATGGCATATTCTTTTCGATGTAGTAAAGAAATAATTCATTCTATTGATTATATTTTGGTACGAAATAAAAAATGTTGCAGCAACCGCTTAATTATTTCATCCATACATCTACAGATTGTATATAGAATGATGTCAATAGAATATAATTTTATTTCCAGGATAATGTAGATATTCAGGGAACAGAAGAGATTTTCAAATAAAACAATATGTTATTTAAATCAATCACATTTCCCAATATTCCATAGTATTGTAACAATCTCATATATCGGTGGCACTCCGCGATCAGACATTTATTTGAATCAACCAATGAATTTTTTCGATTCAATTGGTTTTTTTCTCAGTGTATTTGAATGCCCGGTTACTGAAGTGCATCGGAGCCTGGAATCAATATTCATCATCAACAATATTCAAATTGCAATTACTCGAAAGTGCATCGCGCCGCAATGTGAAAGGGGATATGACAACTTACAGTTGATGACATTGTTCCACGTGTTGGCTAAAATGGCGGAGCGTCGAACATTCCAAAAACAACCCTCCCAATCTTCCAGTCCTGAAGATGGAAAGACAAGGCGCCCAAAAATGTATGTCCTGCAGGCTCCTTGACCATGACGCGAACTTTCAAGCCTTTTTCATCATCGAACCGCCATTCCCACGAGAAAATGGCATGCACCATTCTTGTCACTCGATATCACCGGAGTCTTTTCTCGAGTCCGAACTTCGGTGGCTCCAGTCGAACGCTCTATTTTGCCCTTCGAACACTTCAAGAACAATCCGACTCGAGCGAAGAAATCCGATCGCTCGATAAGCTAACGACTTTGGCATTTCCGCCCCAGCGATCATTTGGAAACTATCTTTTATCCCAGCCTCACCCATCCGCATTTATAAGTCCGGGGTTGATGATTTCGTAAAGTCGACGAAACAATGTTTGGCACTTTACAGTCAGCATCTAATGCGAGCTTACGTTCGTCTGATTTGAAGAACTGCAGGCAGAAAATAATTGGCTATTATTTCCCGTGGCCCGAGGAAAATTATTCTGTACATTCTGTTTCGGAATTCATAAACAATTATTAAACTACATTTGTCTCCGTAAAAACAATAATTCGTATACATTGTATCATACCGAGAAACATTGCAGGCTGGGGTGAAAAGAAAAAAAGTTATCGACTCATTCGAAACAATTGACGGTTGAAACTCCACGGGTACTGCGGAAAATGTATTGTCCCGTTTCGCATCCCGTACAAAGCGCATGCGACGGAGAAAATATAATACCTGTCAGTGGTCGCACGTGCATAGGAAGTCGTTAAATTGCGAGGACAAAGAATTTTTCGTTTTTTTTTGTCCTCCGGCACAAATTCGGCCTCGTTTCCTCATTTTCCCATTGGACGCATCGTCATCATTTCCGGGTCTTTGGGTCTTGTGAATTTCTCAGCCCTCCCGAAGCATTGCGCGTCGATGCGTCCTTGATGAGAAGCTCGATGGCTGTTATGTGGATGTCCTTGTGTGTCTCTCTCTTTCTCTCGCTCTCTGTCTCTCTCTTTCTCCATTGCCATTTGCACCGTGCAAGGCGCCGTGTCGAACAAAGCCCTTATTGTTCCGGGGATCTGGGTTATCACGCAAATGGACCGTAGGGATCTCTCCTCATTGTCAGGCTATATATACGTGTGCGCAGAAGCTGCATACGTGTCTTGTATTGGAAGTTGC